>VDFB02295285.1:0-46981 GCA_007258455.2 Sequoia sempervirens
TGCCATATGGAGGAAGCAATAGTGCATAAACAGTAGGGCTTTTTTCTAATTTCCTCCTTCAAGAAAGTAATATTAGAGATTACATGTTCTTGATAACCAAGTTTTTCTGTGGGGTCTGGAAGTTTTATATAATTCATTAATTGAGCACTTACTAGATTTATAGTGCTCATCACTTTCTTTACTAGAGTCTGTACCATAATGACTAGTGTTAGAGGAAAAGAAGCATATTTTAGCTCAAGTAATATAGTAATTTTTAAACATATGGACATATCTATCATATGTGAAGCCAAAATTACCATTCAGGTTTGCTCATTGACAAAATTCTTAGCCTGTATGGTTATTCAACTTCATAAGACTGTTAGTTTGCTGTTGGAATTGATTCAGTATCATCTACATGAAATTCCTAGGTGCAGGGACTATGACAAGGAGAACTTGTTTTAGAACCAATCTATTGTCAACCATGGCAAGGATTGACCTTGACTTAGTTGTTCTGGATAGGAGGTGGATTTTACTTAGTTTTTATGCTGCTAGTTATTTTCAAACCACATGTTTGTAAGCAGGGGATACACTGAAGGTGTTGCAGATAGGGTTGCTCTTCTTGATGAATCTCTTGATACTGATAAGTGCCAACATTTTGGTTGAATTGGACATACTTAGATTTGGATTTTTGATGTCAACCATTATTTGGATTATATTCATTAAAGGTATTTCCCTATGGTTGGGGTGCTTGCAATCTATATATTTGTACACAACGTTAATAGAAGTTGTTGCCTAAATACAAGTTCAAGTGTGTATGTATAGAAGCTGTATTTTAGAGTTCTGTATCTATGTGTATGTGTATATATTCCAATTTATATGTTCAAGTGTGTATGTATGTATGCATTTTCTTTCATTTTAGAGTTTTGTATCTGGGTTTTTTATAGGCACACAATAGTGGCCATATGGGTTAATTTCAGGTTTTCATATGGGTTTTTTATGTGCATGAACATGTATGTATGTATATGTATATAAACACCAAATTTACATTTCAATAAACCCAAAACGAAACACCCCAAATTTCCATTTCTATAAATCCAAAACTGAAAACCCAAAATTGAAAACCCCAGGTTTACATTTCTATTAACCCAAAAATAAAAACCCCAAATTTCCAATTCACCATTGAAGGGTTTATTACATAGTTTACCACATTTAAACTATTCAAGCCAAAAAACCATTCCATTATAACTTCGTGACAAGAGTTTTAATCATTTCACAAACATAGTTTTCCATTCACCTATTCCACCCAAAAATGGAATAGACACAACCATTGTCACTTTTTATTCCCAAAAACAAAACTTTCACAAACCATTCATACTACAAGATATTTTTTTCATAGAAATCACACAAATCCATATCGAGGTAGCATTCACCCAATAAAAAACCAACACATCTCCTTTAGCTCAATTTTTTTTCCCAAATCACAAACACCAATGGGTTAGCTACCAAGAGCACAAGAGAAAAAATGGTAGAAGAGAACCTAGGAAATGCATTCACAATACAGAGTCTTCTTGCTATTTATTAACGCTTCCAAACCCTTCTTCAACTGAGGTCCTCTCGAGTTGGAACTATTTCGCACGAGCATGCAAAATGGTTGGGCCCTATTTTTATTTTATCTTATTATTCATGTTTCCGATTGGAAGCTTTTGGGCTGAGTAATTTTTGGCTAAAACCCTTTTGGCTAGAAAGGTACTTCCATGTTGATGCCATGTCATTTATGCGTGGTTTCGGCCGAAAGACACTCGATTGAAAACTATCCAGCCGAAGAGAGTTCTCTTGGAACCATTTATTTGGCTGAAAGTGTGACACACTATTGTGCTTTTACCTTGGATCAAAGTGGGTATTCAAAAATAAATTGAATGAGAATGGAGAAGTGGTCAGAAACAAAGCAAGGCTTGTGTGTAAGGGTTACTCACAAGTAGAAGGCATAGATCTTCAGAAGAATTTTTCTCTGGTGGCAAGAATGGAAGCTATCAGAATGTTCTTTTCATTTTCTACTTGTAGAGATTTCAAAGTCTATTAGATGGATGTCAAGTCTACATTTTTGAATGGTGAGCTAGAATAAGAGGTCTACATGGAAAAATCAAAAGGATTTTAGTTGTTAGATCAACTGGATATGGTCTGCAGATTGAAGAAAGATTTATATGGATTGAAGCAAGCTCTTAGAGCTTGGTATGCAAGGTTAGACATGTACTTGATTGAACAAGGTTTCAACAAAGGTACGACAATTAGTAACCTATAATTTAAAGTTGAAAATGAAAAAATATTTATTTTGGTTGTATATGTTGATGACATTATTTTTGGAGGAAATGAAACTATGTGTAAGATGTTTGTGGAAGAGATGCAAAAAGAATTTGAAATGTCTATGTTTGGAGAGATGAATTTATTTCTTGGGCTGCAAATTAATCAAATAGAGAAAGGAATCTTTATTTCACAATCTAAGTATGCGAGAGAGATGTTGAAGAAGTTTGGGGTGGATGGTTCCAAACTGGTATGCACTCCTATGGTGACTAGTTTCAAATTAGGTAAAGATGATGATTCACCTAAGGCTAGTCAGAGCAAGTATAGATCTATGATTGGTGGGCTGTTGTATTTGACTACTACTAGACCAGATATCATGCATGGTGTCTATCTTGTGGCTAGATTTCAAGAAGATCTTGAGGAAACACATGTTGCTGCTATTAAAAGAATATTCAAATTATTTAATGGCACTCTGAATTATGGTTTGTGGTATCCTAGAGATACTGAATTTACACTAAGTGCTTATACACATGCAAATTGGGCTATATGTGTAGATGACATAAAAAGTACAAGTGGTAGTGCATTCTTTCTTGGTTATAGATTGGTGGCATGACTGAGTAAAAAGAAAGATTCAATTTCCTTATCTACTACTGAAGCTGAGTATATTGCTGCTGCATCTTGCTGTACACAAGTTCTATGGATGAAACAAACATTGAAAGATATCACAATTGTGTATGATGATCCTATTTCTATCTTCTATGATAAAACAAGTGCAATTAACATTTCAAAGAATTCAGTGATGCACTCGAGGACAAAGCATACATCTATTAGGTATCATTTCTTGAGAGAGAAGGTTATGGAGAATGAAGTAAAGCTTGAGTATGTCCCTATGAAGGATTAGATTGCTGATATATTTACAAAGGATCTTCCTAAAGATACTTTTGAGTATCTCCAGGAAAAGTTAGGGGTCATTTACCCTCCTTTCTTGAATTGGATGCATATGGATATGCATTAGTCTGGTGGATCTATGGATCTATATTTCTTCTAGACTGATGTTTTGTTAGCTACGTCTCAAGGGGAGAAAGTAGTGTCATATGCTGTCATTGTATGAGTATTCTATTTTTTTAGTGTCAAAGGGGAAATCAATGTAAAACATCTTTTTCCTTTTCCATTGATGTCAAAGGGGGAGAGGAAGAGGAAAAGTATCATGTGAAAAAGATTATCTCCTAAGGGGGAGAAACAAAAAGCAAAATCATGAGAAGAGTGTTCAAAGCTAGTATGTTGTCTTTGATCGTTTTTCACATCATTTGCTTCCATCAATGACAAAGGGGGATATTGTTGAAAGTATGAAGAAGTTGTTGCAAGGTTTTTTCATTGATTTCAACTGGTCAATTGGATATCAATTGGTTGCTGTTGTCATTAATGTCATGGATGTAGGTTATTTGCTGTATATGTCAAGGATATTGAGAAAATTGTATTGAAAGAAGATTGTAGGTGTTCAGTGGTTGCTCTAGGTTTCAATTCTATGTGTGTGTGGTTCAGATATGTTGATCATGGTTGTTGGAAGCTGCTATATCCATATTTTTGGCTTATGATTCATTGTACAATGTGAGTTATGTTCACCAGTTGTGAACTGTGGTTTTTTGTGCTTCTGGATGAGGTATGGGAAAAATGTTGTTGGTCCAGATTTCTCTTTGGTTAAGTCTTATGACTTGCGATTCTAGAGTTAAGTTGTTATTATTTTGTTGAAGATAATTTTGGTATCTAGAAGGATTGTGCTTAATTGTTCTATGTGTTTTACACTGGTTTGGTCGACCTTGTGTTAAACACTACCTTTGGAATTAATGAATCATGTTGGGACCTATTTGGGTCCTCATCAAGCGCGTGTTTGAGTTTCCCTCATTCTATTTCCACCCTAGGATGTTTTGGAATTGAACTAATTTGAATTTAATGATGGATGGTCAAATTTGGATATGTTTCAAAGTTGAAGATGGTACAAATACAAGATGAGTTAGTGGTGAAGGATGTACAAATAGATAAGTGAAAAGAAATATAGTAGATAGATGTGAAGCAGACACAAATCAAGTGGATGTATGTGATATGAGTGTGGCAGACTAGTACAAAGTCTAAATGTTGAGTTTCCAAATGCAGTGAGCTGAAGGTGGACTCTATCATTCATGCATGTCTACAAATGGTTGAGAAAATTGTGGTGGATTTCTCTATTGCATTGAGATTGTCTTCTCTCTGTAACATATCTCTTCTATATTCTTTGTATCTCTTTGGTAGTGAGCCATCCGATGGTTAACCTTGTTGGACAGTGAGTCCTAATCCGGATAGTGAGTTCTTGTTTTGGTAGTGAGCCTTTTTCTCAAGCAGTGAGCCTTTTGTAATCGGTTTTGATATTCTCTATAGTGTGAGTTAATCCTCACCATGGTTTTTCCCTCACTGGGTTTTCCACGTAAATCTGGTGTTACTATTTTTGTGTGATGGTTTTCAATTTTTGCACTTGCACTTAATGTTTAATCATTTTAGCAGAGTTAAAAATTGTGATTGATCTAAGTTCTAGTGAATGTTATAAAGGTGAAATTTTCTACAATTGATTCATCCCCCTTCTCACTTGTCTTGTTCAAGATGCTCTATATGATAAATATTTACCTCATATATTTATAAAATACTTTTTCACCTTAGAAGTATACTTGACTATAACTTAAGCAATGCAAACCTTTCCTTAGATTATGGAGTTTATACACCACCATTACTAGCCATTATGAATGAATGTCACTTCGTACCATATCATTATTCCATCCCTATTCAATGGTTCAAATATATCTTAGTTCATGGGTGGATTGAATTAGGCTACACAAGATAATCTTCCCATCCAAAAAGTACCAATCTAATAACCTAAATAAAATGTTATCTTTAGTTAATTGTCACAATTTTAACTATAGTGTGATTATAGAGAATCCAATTACATTGACACAATATTATTGTATACATTTAAATACTATGGGAAAAAATTAGATCTACATACTTAAGTAATTACAACTATACCATGGGGCATACCACACCCAACATCCTAAATTCTTCAAGAAGAATAGTTGTTAACCTTAACCATTAAACTCTCCCCATAAATGAATTGACATGGTTAGTTATTAAGGTACATGTAGGTTGAATAAGAATAATTGGAATTGGATAGAGTCCCAAGAGTGACATCTAACACCAATACTTAGAGCCAATATATTAATAGATGGTAATGAGAAGGTCAAAACTAACTTGGTTTGACAAACATATTATAACAAGGCTAGTAAAGGAAGGATGATCCTAATTATTCTCTTAGAAAATTCATTGTAATAACCACCCCTATTTTTTAATTTTTAAAAACTCGTTAGCATCAAAACATAAAAGAAATGATAATCAACTTGATCAACTTACTTCCACTTTCTAATCACCCAGTTCCCAATGTGGGCAACATGAGAGCATATGGTGGGGAGGATTACATTAAATTGCATCTAAAAGAAAACTACTTGTTCAATGGGGTGAGTAGAGCACATCCACTTATTTAGTGGGAAGGCTAATACAATAATGAAATTAAATCAGCTCTCACACTTTTTAGTTGTGAGTGAAATGCCAAGGACCACGTATTTAGTGGGGTGAGTAGAAATGAACCACTTATTCAATGGGGTAGGTACAAATGAACCACTTATTCAGTGGGGTAAATAATGAAATCCACTTATGCAGTGGGGTAAGTAGCATAAAATAAATATCAACAACTCACTGGTGGTACTACTACAAACTGTTACAATATTAGCCCATATCAATTCCCCAATTCTAAGATATGCGTCTTTTTTATAATAATTTATGAAATGAACCTATTGGAAACCCCCCAAAGTTTGGCTAATTGAAAAAACAAGTCACCCAACTTGAGATAATGACAAATTATACCTCTTAAAGTCTAAAATAAGATGTTGGGAATGAACTATTCCTCACTGGAAATGACCACTACAAGTCTACTGCTATTGAAATCAAAATTTGGTTTGAATAGGGGTGGATAGAAGATGATTTTCTTTAATTTTTTGAAACACTCCCCAACACACTATATCTCTTGGGGTATCTTCATCAACCCTAGGCACCTCCTAGAAAGTGAGCAACAATCAATAAAATACCTTAATAATCATATACAACCCACTTATCCCTACCTATAGTGGTACGACCTGCCTAGGGGGCGACTTGAAATGAAAAATTTAGAAACTCCTTTTTAACACCCACAATTCCTCCAACCTGGTCGCCTATCATAGGGAAATTGGCGATAAAAAATCAAAAACATATTACAAGTTCTTCAATTAGTAGGAACCAAAATGATGGTATGACTTGTACTAGCAATGGGTATAACCAACAAGTAAACTCAAGGAAAATTCACTCCAAAACACTATGAAAATGCAAGAAAATATCACCATACATATTGCAAATAGAACACATCAAAGTAATCTATGATAGTTGTTAGTGTGAATAAAGTCTTGTACCTAGTTAATTATTTTACTAGGGACTTAGGGGAATTAGTTCACATGTTAAGTTTTCTTAGGATTTAAGGATTCTTCTAGAAGTCTTAGTTGTCTTATCTAGACTTCACATCATCCTAGGTAGCTATGAGTTAGTTGTCTCATGTGATAGGATTAGGACACTTGTCATGATCTTGTCTTATCCTATCTCTCATCCTTGCCTTTATAAGCAAGGAATCTCTAGCATATTTTGCATTGTATTGTATTAATATTGATCATATTATATCATATTGCAATTCTTGTTTGGTGGAATAGCATCAAGTCAATTGTTGTTTCTCTCTATTTCTTGTGGAGGTTATTTGGTTTTGCAGATTGAAGATCTTGGTTGCTCACTTCAACATGGTATCATAGCCATGAATCTTGCAAGCCCCTTCCTTTTTTCATTAGAGAGTTTCCAAAATCAAGTTTTCTATTGTGATTTGAGTTTCTTTTATATCTTGCAAATTCCCGAATGCTATTCTCTTGTGTTTCAATACAATCTTGAGAATTGGAAAGGGTTTGCAAAGATTTGTTAATCCTATATTTCATGTATGATTTTTGGTGAGATTTGGTGATTGCAACACTTTTGGCTATAGTGGAAGTATTTTGGGCTGTCCCATTGCATCTAGGAGGCTCGGTAAAGTTAGATTTGGATTTCTTTTCACTCAATTTGGGCACCATTTGCAATTTTGGCAAACAAGGGTTTGAAGCTTAGATCTGGGAGGTAGCTGATATTTCAGAGAAGTTTGAGTCAAAATAGACACTGCCATCACGTCTGGAAGGCTTGAAAACCTAAAGATCAACTACCAAATCGTCAATTTTTGACACTATCAGTTGGAGGCTAAGGATTTTTTTTTTCTGAGCAGGTTGTACGCCCTCCTAAGCGGTACAGTCGTCATAATTATTTTCGCAAAAAAATATTTAAAAAAATATTTTCTACAGTTTTGATCTAAAATTCAGGGTAAATTTATTATTGTCGGGCATATTTGTATTTTTTGGCATTAATATTTTTGGAGACGAATGTAATATTTGTGGTTTGGAATTTTATAAATTTGCGATATTGGCTTGCACTGGGTACTGTGTTAATGGCTTTAACTTATTGCAGGCCTGCATTGCAACTTTTTTGGTACTTGTCTATGGTATTTATCTTTGCTGTACCTTGAGCATTGTTTCTATTTGCCCCTTGTCTCATTGCCAACTTCTTTATTTTTCCGGCACCTGTAGACTTGTCTTGTTACTACCGATCAAAGCCAACGTATATGTTTCTCTGCCAACCCTGGTTCCGTTTACCCACCCATCGGGACCTTTCCACATCGTCAATTAGTTTGAGTCTACTGATCACATTCACTATTTGTAGGGAATATTCTTATTCTGCACATCAAATCACTATCCATCCTAACCGTTGGATTTCGTCATCACTTGAATCCGCCCTATCTGTGGGTACCAAACCATTCTCTACACGCTGTCACATTAAATTGTACAGTTGGTGTCTAGTCAAATCTCCATTGGTCTATTGTCTGTAGTCAATGATCATTGTCTAGTACACATATTTATTTGGTCGACATAAGTACCTTCATTATTGTCTTGGCCAGTTGGTATGATTTGATCAAGCATATTTATTATTTTCCTTGCATCGACATCTAGTCTAGAATATTCTTTGTAGAGTATATACCCATACCTAGTCCACGTCAGATCCTGCCCAGTCTCCATACGACATTTGTCAGTACAAAGTCTATTTTTAGTCATAGTTTTTATTTATAAACTTTGTTCTTTTTTTAAAATCCTTTGTACCAAAGTTTAAGGCCGATGATGAATTGGGGTGGGGTGGCCCGTGGGTGGCACGACCATCAGGGCCCTACCTCCCCTCCGCCCATCCACCACCCATGGTGGTGGTGGTAAAATATATATTTTTAAAACCTTTTCTATCTACAACAATCATATTGGGCAACCAAGGGCCCAATTTTTTACCCCATTTATCCTATAATTTTTGACCCTGTTTAGTGTTGAAAGTCCCTTTTCTAGGGCTTTTTTTCATTTTTGTATAACTTTTGGTCCAAATGGAAATTTTTTGAAAACAAAATATTGTCGGAAAGCTGATGATCCCAATTTTCTAGTGGTATAGGTGATTTTCAAAAAATTTGTTGTTTGGTAGCATTTATTGCTTGTTGAAGCTAGATGTCTATTCTTCACTCCCAAGCTCATAACTTCTACTCTGTTCTATTTTTCGTGATTCTTGTGGCATTGGAAAGGTATTTTCGAGATCTTCAGAGTTACTCATGCATTTTTTCTAGATTTGGCCATTGGTATAATTAATTCTAATTTTTGTGTTTTAATGTTTTGGTTAATTACTTGATTATTTTGGCACCTGGAAACTTTATGGTTGCATGGGATGGCTTCATTTGGGATGCTTTATATGTATATCTAGTATTTTTTCCTTTGTGGACATTTTGAGCATCATTTGTAAGAAAATTCTTATATGTAAATGTATTGAGATAAAGTGCCACACTATTGTACATGTATTTTGGAGATTTTGCACATAAGGTTGTGCCATATTTTGTATTCGCACTGTATTATAAAGTGCCATGGGGGGGTTGTGTAGAGATTTTGGTTATTTTCCATCACACCTTTGTCAAATGAGTGTCCCTCTGAGAAAACAATGAATCCATGTGATTCTTGCATCATGCATGTGTGCCTTGTTTTTGCACACCCTTTTTCAATTGTAGGTACTTTCTTGTGCACTTTCAAATGTTGTTTCTTCTCCTTCATGTAGTACATGGTGATACAAAAAGTTTCAGTGGATCTGTCATGCCTCTCCCAAGTCAACATTATGGGGGGTATTATACTATTCATGCTATGCTTCCTTGGTTTTGTTTTGGAGTGAACTATGTATCTAGTATTTATTCCTATGTACTAGGCAGATTTAACGATTGGTTACTCATGCATTTTGGCGAGATGGAGCATTTACCATATAGACACTCTTGCATTCCTATTTTGTGGAGGCAACCTTCCATCCTCATTTGATCAGTGTTCTTCATACTATTGGCACCTATATTTTCAACTTGTATTGGTTGAGTAGTGTCATTGGGGTCACTTGTACAAATTCATGTGCCATCTATATTTTTGATTGACATATATTTTTCCTTTTTTTTTTCCCATTTGATCATTGTTTGAGTAGTGTCGTTGGGAGCACTCATGTAGATTGTTGTCTTCTTGATCCCGATCATCCTATTTTCAGAGGAGGTTCTTCAATTTTAGCACTATAACAGACATATTTTGACAGTTGTTTGCAACTTCTTCTTGCTTTAGCGATGTTCTTCATGTTATATTTCTCTTTTGGAGAGGAGTTTTCTCCCATAGGGTTTTTCTCCTTTTCTCCACTTGGGAGAGTTTTTTTGTTTTATACATGGGTACCTCATTAGGCCTTATTTTTGAGACCCATCTTTTTCATTTGTTTTTTCCTCCCTAAGTTGCACTTAAGGGGGGGTGTTGGTGTGAATAATGTCTTGTACCTAGTTAATTATTTTACTAGGGAAATAGGGGATTTAGTTCACATGTTAGGTTTACTTAGGATATAAGTATTCTTCCAAAAGTCTTAGTTGTCTTATTTAGACAAGTCATAGTTGTCTTATCTAGACTTCACTTCATCCTAGGTATTTATGAGTTAGTTGTCTCATGTGATAGGATTAATACACTTGCCATGATCTTGTCTTATCCTATCTCTCATCCTCGCCTTTATAAGCAAGGCATCTCTAGCATATTTTGCATTGTATTGTAGTAATATTGATCATATTGTAATTCTTGTTTGGTGGAATAACATCTTCCATTAATGCTTCTCTCTATTTCTTGTGGAGGTTATTTGGTGTTGCATATTGAAGATATTGGTTACTCACTTCAACAATAGTAATCCAAACTGAAATCTTCTCAATGAGCTCTAATGGTGATCCCTAAAATGGAACCACTCCAGTCCAACTAGGGAATATATTCAATTCCGAAACTAGAATAATTCTTGAGGCTTATCATCCTAAAAAGCTTGGAGAATGCAACATCAAACTAGAATCAATTTGTTATCAAATCTCAACATGAACAAATGAGCTACACCATGCCTCCTTTTATATCTTTTTGGAGGGAGATATTACAATTTGAAATAATAAAATAATTCACTGTTTTCAAAAAATCCTTTTTAAAATAATAATATTCCCCATAAAATGTAACAACCCTCTTTCTCTCACTTAGGCATCTAAATTTGAGGTAATTTTATCCTTTTCAAAATTTATATCACTTAAGTTATGAAAATAATATTTAAACATAATAACGTAAGTGAAATATTAAAATATTTTACCCCAAGTGATGAGAAATTTTGAAACACCTTAGAATCCAATTATGACTACACCAATGTGATATTGAGGTAGTAAATGACTGAATGAATCCATTTTAGAGACTTACTAAAAATAGACATGCTCTCCAAGAAGTTTGGAGAACACTCTAATAGTCCAACTAGAATCATTCTCAACAATAGTGTCATTTAGAGTAGAATCATCCCTCAAGCTCAATTCCAAGAATAGAACTCATGATTTTTTTCCATTACATCCTCCAAGAACCTTGGAGTTCCCTTGCCTTACCAGATAGCCTATAGGAACTCTAAATATAGGCTAATGGTCACTGGACTAATTAAGTATGAGAAGGGGACATTACAGTCCTTCCTCCCCAAAATTGCTTGTCCCCAAGCAATTGTAACTCTAGATACTGCAATATCTACTCATTCTCCCAAGTGGCATTCTCGATTGGTAGATTCTTCCATTTGACTAGGTATTCTTTGATGGTCCTTTTCCTCAATGTGTGCTCTCTAAAATCTATCACTACTTAAGAAACTAACACAAGCTTCCCCTTCCTCATCCAGTAGAGGTTACTTTGTAGAAGCAACAACATTGTGTCCAAGCACCTTTATGAGGCGTGAAACATGGAAGAAATTATGTACCTTGCTACTCTTTGTTAGCTCCCACTCATAAGACACTTCTCCAATACTTTTGGAGACTCTGAATGGTCATTAGAAATGTGGCTTCAACTTATTTTCTCCACTCTTCTCAAGAGTATACTTCCTATAGGGTTGAAGTCTTAGATAAACCATGTCTCCAACCTTGAATACATGCTCAATATGATGTTTATCAACATATATTTTTTGTTGATTTTGGGCATGCTGGAGGTTGTCCTTCAAGGATTTCAGAATGTCTTGACTCTATTGCAATGAATCCTTGGCTTGGGGAGGTCTACTATCACCAAATAGTAAGTCGATGAAGCTAGGATATTTATATCCATACAAGGCCATGAATGAAGAATTCTTGATTAACATGTGATACAAAGAATTGTAACAATATTCACCCAAATGGAGTTGTTGATGAGTGTTTGCAATGCACAACACAAATAAAACATGTGTTCTATCTCTCTTGAAAGAAAAATTTCAAAAAAAATCTTAAGAAAATCACCCCAAGGCTTTAGATGTAAGGTCTTGAATTTTTTTTTTTTAGATCAGGAATCGGGGTAACGCACTCCCCTATAAACCATGCACCTGGTAAACTTTTTAACGTGACCGGCGGCGCTGGCGCGACACGCCCTCCGGTACCACGGGACGGGGGAGACTAGAACTCGTGACCAGCAGAGCCGCAACGGAATTACTTAGCCAACCGAGCTAGGGCCCCCGCCCATAAGGTCTTGAATTGAAAAGAAAATGGTAAATGTGATTTTCTAGTATCACAAGGGGCATTTATGGTTCAACAAAGGCTGAAAACTATAGGACTAAGGGTTTGTAAAATCTAAAGACTAGTTAAAACCCTAACTGTATTTTTAGATCTGCAATTTGAAAATGACTATAACTCATCGAATATGGTAGTTTTATGATACTATTTTGATTATAAACTAACCCAGATTCAAAGAAATTGCAAAAGATAAAGCGTTGAGAGAGATCCTAATTCTAAAAACCTAAGGATTGTTATAACAATGACAGGTGCTATAGAAAAATAAACCCCCTATAAACTATTTTTTGCTTAATTAGGGTCAAGCCCACAATGCTACAAAAATAGTGTAATATTCAAAGGTAATCTTTAGATTTTCAGACTGTAAACACTCATACACATCCAAAATCTTGCCATAATATGCATAAATATCCACAATTGAAGTTAATGTTGTAAAGTAGCTTAAACTAACCATGCACTACAATTTACAATCAAGAAACTACAAATGGTATGAGTAGGAAATTTATGAGATACCTTTAACACTTTTCCATTTTAACAAATGAACCAAAACTAACATAATCTAAAAATGAACTAGAAGAGGGAACCATGCATGCACTCATAAATAACAAGAAAAGATCACCAAAATTTCAATGCCTTTGCTTGTATTGCTTCAAAATTCTATTGCAAAAATTCCTTTCAACCCCTTACAAATGAGAGGAGGCTTCCTTTTATAGAGAATATTTACAAAATCAATGGTGGAGATTAGCTCAACATCAAGGGCCAAGATTAAACCTGTACTTAATATTTGGGGTTCATTAAATACATTTGCAACTACCCCCAATTTTAAAATAGTGTCACATGTGAACCTAAGAGAAAGTAAAATATCCAATATATTTTATATTTAAAAATATTCTACAAAATTCCATAAAGGTTGGGTGCACACACTTTTACATAACTAACTTTACAACTGGTTGGAAATTATAGAAATTTATCATCAATTACAAAATTTCTAACATCTTTCTACTTTATAGCAAATTTAATAAAACCAATGAGAATTGTAGTAATTTGTTCATTAGGTGGCAGTGGTGTAGCGTAAATTTTATAGTCTAGAGCCTCATACTCCTCCATTAGTTCTCTATTCAAATATACACAAGCTATCCTCTATCGAATTACTTCCTCTGACCTTGTTAGAAACTTGACAACAACATCCAAAAATACTTTATCTAAGTTGTCTATGTACTTTTTTTGTATTCTCTTTTGCCAATTTTGCTGAAGAACCACATCATTCAACTTTTCTAAAGAGACAACCCCAACCATGTCACCAAGGAACTGGTCATAGTTAGACAATAGTTCATTTATTTTTTCAACAATCACTTTGAGTTCTAGCAAAACTTGCATAACAATTTCCTTGCAAAAATCAAGTGCATGCAACCAAAATGCTGACTGCTTGATCTTATCCTTGGCCAAAAAACCCTCCAAATTTTTTGTAGACAATGCTTTAATGACCTGCAGTTTGGGACATGTCAGCTCATGGTATTTCAAAAATGCATCACCATCCTCAATTTCCTTATCGATCTCCTTCCTCAAAATCAAGAAATTATTGTGCATCTCAACCACAACACTTATCACCTTATCATCAGTGGAAAAAATGTTATCAAGTCACTCTAAAGTTACTTGGGCCCATGATTCCATTTGCTCCATTTTGTTGACATCCTCCTTAGATAAGATCACGAGAGCAATGACATCAGTGGGAATGCTTTGCCTCAAAGCCACTATCCACTGAATAAATGTAATTAATTTTGGAACTTGAACCTTGAGTTCCTTCTTAGTGGCCTGGTATTTATCTAATATCTTTAGAATATTAGCCACCGAACCCTGGAATTCATCTCTCTTGGGCCCTATTGGTTGGCTATATGTCCATAGAAGTAACATTATATTCCAACAAAAAAATTGTCGCAACATCCTTTTCAATAGTTGGGGTAGCAATACGTATGGTCCATGACCTAGAATAATCCTTGGTAATGTATCAGAAAAATTTAGCCTTCTTCCTTCCCTTTTTTACCCCGCATGAGCCAAAATTGCCTCAAAACTAGCTCTAAGGTCCCTGACGAGAGGAGCATTGTCCTTGAGTTGATCTTCCAACCATGACGCTATTGTCTCTTGAGAAGAAGAAGGGACATGTGCAAACCTTTCTTTTGTAGCCTCATGGTTTGTTGACTGCACTTTATTTTCCCCTTTATTTTCTTCTTCTAGCTCCTTTTTGTTCTTTGACTGTCTTATCCTTTTCTTCATCAACCTTCTCCTCAGTATTTTATTTTTCAAGTTATTCTTCTTAAGACTTTTTTGTTTTGTTTTCTTCTATCTTTTCTTCCTTGTGCACCTCCTCTTGGCCTTCCTCTATTTTTTCTTCTTGTGAGAGCTATTCATCCTTTTCATCATCTGCATTATCCCCCTCGGGCTCAATGATCCTGATGCCCTTGCTTGATTCTACAACATACTCATCATGGTCAAGTGTAGTAGACACTTCTTTTGATGCAACCATTTATTTAAGGTTTTGTCTCTCCTATTGCTGCATATCCTCCTAGATCTTCTCTATACCCTCCATCTTTGGAGGCTCAAGCACTGGTTGAGAAGGAGTAATGGGAAATGTGGAGGAAAACTGATCCATCAACAATTTTTTCTTCCTAGATCATCTCCAGGACTATTGTTCTAGACTTCTTAGCTATTTTAGATGTGGGCCTACTACCCTCTATACTTTTCCTCTTCTAGAATCTCAACTTCTCAATGGGATTCCTCTCTCGTACTTCCTTCTATTGGAAAAAAAAGAAAAAAACAATTGAGAGGGGGGGTGAATCAGTTGTCATAGAATATTTAAACTTTTCAATCTTAACTTTGCTTAATCTTAGATCTGATGAATAAACAATAAACCATAGATAATCAACACATCAGAAACATAGAGAACGCCAAGATTTTTTTATTTGAAAACCCTGTTAGGGGAAAAACCATGGTGGATGTCAGTCCACAATATTAAAACCTTGTTAAAAGTATAATGAAGAATAATGGGAATGCACATGCATTCAATCACACTGCCTAGAGCTCACTGCTCAAATTCAAGAGGTCTCACTGCCCAAAGAAGGCACACTGTCTTACAAAAATTTAGATTAGATATACAGGGTATGAACTGAGAAAATATCTTCTACAAAAGCCTGATTACAATTTCAGTTAAGCACAAAAACACTCCTTCACACTTTGCTCAAACTTCTTCACACTCTGCTCTGCAATCGAATGATTATATCACTATTCACACACTTGTTCTTCCTTTGGCACATCTTTCCTTTTATACAAACTTCACTTTTCTCAAACAATCACTCTTATATATCGACAATATGGATTTACATCAACAACTTCATCGACCAAAATAAAATATGAAATATAAAACATATACACAATGTCGGCCCAAATTTACAAGTAAATATTTAATGTGAATCGAACACCGTCAACCACAATATAATGAAGACTTAAAACAACATCCTCGAGTGCACCAAACATTCAAATTTTAATCTCCAAGGATCCACAACACACTACAACCACCATGTTGGCCAAGAATATAAAAACCTGAACACACAAGAGAAAAATCACCGACCACAAGCACACCGATCAATGTGGACGTGCAACAAAGATAGAGCATGATCTAGAAAAATCCACAAGCACCAAGAATCATCAGAGAGTCATCCAAAACAACTGAAATTACTAGAATCACATCAACTTCAATCATGAACACTAACTGAAGCCACAAAAAAACTGTCAGAACACAACTGTTCATAACATGATTAAATATTTACACAGACCTTTGAAACTTTTGGTGGATAAACTAGATACACTCAGTAGTAAATAGTTTATTCCACAATGATTGATCATCAATTTATTGAGCAAGACACCTTCATGACCTTCACTATTCCACTATCAACCTGCAACTCTTTCTTTAACAATTTTCTCAATATCCTCGACATATACAACCTACAATACATCAATGCTAATAGTGTTGACATCAATGACAACCACATATTAGCAAAAAAACCAAAAAATCCAACAATCTCCCCCTTTGGCATTGATGGCAACACATGATGTGAAAAAAACCATCAACGCAACTCTCAATCAACACTTACTCCACCTTAGATTCTGACTCTTCTCCTCAACTTCTTCTACATGATATTCTCCCCACAAGGTTCTTCTTGCTAGATAATTCATGGTTTTTCACATGACTCTTCTCCCCCTTTGAAATCAATGAAAAAGATAAGCATTATCTTTCCACATACAAGCTCTGAATCACATATCTGCACATTTGAATTCTCCCCCTAAGTAGCAGCGACAAAAACATCAATCTAGATCAAAATATAGCTATGAAACACATGGATTGATGCAAGTAAATGCATCTTTAGTTCATATCAAGAGGGGTAATCACCCTTATCATCCCTTTGAGATACTCAAAAGTATCCTTTGGCAATGACTTGGTGAAAATTTCTGCAATCTATTCTTTGGTAGGCACATATTCCAGTCTGACTTCTTTCTCACTCACTTTCTCCCTCAGGAAGTGAAACTTGATTGATATATGCTTGGTCTTAGAGTGTAGCACCAAATTCTTCGATATGTTTATTACACTTTCGTTGTCATAGTATATGGAAATAGGCTCATCATATACTACTCTGATATCTTTCAACATCTGTTTCATCCACAACACTTGAGTACAATTATTTGCAACAACAATATACTCTCCCTCAATAGTAGATAGGGAAATGGAATTCTACTTTTTACTCAACCAAGACACCAACTTCTTCCCTAGGAAGAAGATACCACCACTTATGCTTTTCCTATCATCTAAATCTCCTGCCCAATCTGCATCAGTATAGGCACTCAATGTAAGATCATCATCTTTAGGATAACAAATCCCAAAATCAACTGTTCCTTTCAGGTATCTAAAAATTATCTTTACAACAGTCACATGAGATTCTTTCAGATCAGCTTGATATCTAGCAACCATACACACAACATTCATGATGTCTGGTTTGGTCTGAGTTAAGTAGAGAAATCTTCCAATCATTGACTTGCATCTTGTTTGATTTGCCTTAGGAGAATCATCATTTTGTGTTAACTTGCATATGGTTACCATGGGTGTACCAACATGCTTTGAGTCTTCCATGCCAAACTTCTTCAACAACTCTCACATATTTGGATTGAGATATGAGAATCCCATTGTCTAACTGAGTAACTTGCAATCCCAGAAAGAACTTCATCTCTCCAATCATACTCATTTCAAATCACTCTTCATTTCATGAGAAAAATTCATACATAGATCATCACCTCGAAAAATAATGTCATCAACAAAGACTTCAATAATCAACTCTTTATCATGATCCAACTTAAAATACAAGTTGATGTCAGTAGTACCTTTATTGAATCCAAGCTTTAGTAAGTATTTATCTAGTCTCTGGGGGCTTGCTTGAGTCCATACAAAGATTTTTTCAATCAGAAAACCATGTCTTTCTCATCAGTCAGTTGAAATCCATCTGACTGTTCAACATATACCTCTTCTTCTAACTCACCATTTAGAAAGGCCGCCTTCACATCCATTTGATATAATTTGTAGTTCTTATATGCAACATAAGCAAGAAATAATATTACAGCTTCAATTCTAGCAACAGGGGCAAAGGTTTCTTCAAAATCAATACCTTCCATTTGTGAATACCTTTTACATACTAGTCTTTCTTTATTCCGAACCACTTCACCTTGTTCATTCAACTTATTCTGAAAGACCCATTTAGTACCAATCACATTTTTATCTTTAGGTCTAGGAACAAGAATCCATGTATCATTCTTTTCAATCTGCATCAGTTCTTCCTTCATAGCTTCCATCCAGTGTTCATCATTACAAGTTTCATTAACATTGTTAGGCTCAGTCTTGGAAATCATACAATATTCTCCTATAATCCTTCTTCTAGTCTGCACACCTTTATTCTTATCTCTTATAATTTTATTTTTAGAATGATTCAGCTTTACATACCTCAGAATCTTAGGATTCTCTTGCACTTCTGGTTCTTCTATTCTTTCTTCTACACTTCCACTTGTCTCTCCTTCCTGACTTTCTTGATTTACCATAACAATATGAACTTGATTTTGTGTCTGAGCATTCTTCCCTTTTTCTGTACTATCTTTCTAGTCATCTAAATCATATCCACAGTATCTGGATGACCTAGCAGAGTCCTCATCAACTCTAACATTTGCAATTTCAACCATTTTTGACAATCTTCTATTATAGCACCGGTAAGCCTTGCTTTTAGTAGAGTAACCTAGAAAGATTCCTTCATCACTCCTTGCATCAAACTTTCCTATGTCCTCATCTCTCTTAATATAAAACCTTCTTCCAAAGATCTTGAAATATTTAACAGTAGGCTTATAACCAAACCATAGCTCAAAAGGAGTCTTACAAGAAATACCATTGACATTTACCCAGTTTAGAGTGTACACAATAGTATTTACAACTTCTCTCAAATAGATGTGAGGCACATTTCCTTCTATCATCATTGTTCTAGCAGCATTCAAAAATTTTCTATTCTTTCTCTCTACAACTCCATTCTGTTGAGGGGTTTGAGGAGCAGATAACTGTCTTCTGATTCCATGCTCTTCACAGAAATAATTGAACTCCCAGGAAGTGAACTCACCACCTCTTTCTGACCTTAGGCATTTTATTTTCAAACCTGTCTCATTCTCTGCCATAGCTTTGAAATTTTTTAACTTCTCTAATGCTTCACATTTTTCTCTTAAGAAAGCAACCCATATCATTCTAGAGTAATCATCAATAAGCAGCATAAAGTACCTTTCTCCTTGTAGACTTTTGATTCTGGAGGGACCGCACAGATCAGTATGCACCAGCTTTAGTACTCCATTGGAATGATGTTTGCTCTAAAAAGAAACTCTAGTTTGTTTTCCCATCTAACATTCCTTGCATATTGCGTTAGTAGGATTCACTAGCTTAGGTAGATCTCTTACTGCTTGAGTGGAGCTTACCTTGATAATGTTATCAAAATTCACATGACACAACCTCCTATGCCATAACTAGATTTCATCTACTTGAGTGATTAAATAACTTACATTAGCAACACTCAGGTGAAAAATATTACCTTCTGTCTTTGTACTGGAAGCAATCATATTTCCAGAGCTTCCAAGTATCATGCATCTTCCATCTTTGAATTGAAGATCATAACCCTTGTCCACCATCTGTCCATCACTCAATAGGTTATGCTTCAAGCCTTCAACATAAAGGACATCATCAGTGTTATGTTTACCACTAAGAAAATAGATCCTCTACCACGAATCACACTAGCATTGTTATCTCTGAATCTTACAACTCCACCATCATATTTCTCTAGACTTACAAATTTTCTTTTGTCACCATTTATATGATGTGAGCATCTACTGTTAATAACCCACTCATCCTTTTCTTCAATTCAGACTGCAAGAGCTTTCTCAACTTTAGCAGATTCAGTAGCCACTGGACCATTTTCCTTGATAGCAATGAAAACCCATTCATCTTCATTTCCATTTTATTTATCAGATTCTTCATCAATCACACTTTCTTCAGCATAATAGCATTTCTTTTGAAATCTAGGTTTGTTAGGCTTAGACATAGGAACTCTTTTAGGACACCTTGAAGCAAAATGACCTATTTTACTACAAGAGAAACATTTAATAGGTAGCTTTCTTTTATACTTACCTTTTCCTCTGCCTTCTTTCTTTACAATCAGTGCTTCTAGCTCTTCTACCTCTCTTTCTTCATCTTCAAGCTGTTTCATCTCTTCCTCATACTTGATTGTATTTCTAGAACTCTCTCCTGGATCATATCTTTGCTTGTTTCTTCTGGATATAGAGGCCTTAAATGCAAATTTATTCTTGGGGGCAGAATCACCAAATTCACTCAACTCAAAGGAAGCAAGTTTACCAATCAACATATCTCTTGTCACATTTGTTACTATTTTGAGCTCTTCAATAGCATGAGCCTTTGATTTGTAAGAGGGAGGCAATGATCTAAGCACTTTAGCTACAATTTCTTGTTCATCTAAGGTACCACCGACACGTCTAATACCCATCACAAGTTCATTTACTCTTTGCATAAAAGAAGAAATATTTTCATCTTCACCCTTCTTCAAAGTTCATACTTTCCTTTCAAACTCTGTAGCTTAGCAACCTTCACAAGTGCATATCCTCTATACAAAGTCTCCAGCTTCTTCCAGATCTCATGAGTTGTCTTCAGATCCATCACATTTGTCATTTCTAAATCCGTCAGAGCACTCAACAAAGCTTTAATAGCCCTGATGTTAATCTCAACCTCTTTAGTCTCATCATGAGTGGAAGGACCATTCTGAGGAATAACATATCTATTCTTTGTAATCTTCCAGAAGGGTTCACCAATACACCTAAAATGACAATCCATTTTGGCTTTCCACAGAGAGTAGTTTGTTCCATTGAATCTAGGGTTGTCCTTCTTGTACTATGCCATCTCGGATCACCTCAAGCTTTTAAAATTCTTCAGAGGAACCAAATTTGATACCAATTGTTGGAAAAACAAGGCCAAACAACTGAGAGGGGGGGGAATCAGTTGTCGTACAATATTTAAACTTTTCAAACTTAACTTTGCTTAATATTAGATCTGATGAATTAACAATAAACCATAAACAATCAACACATTAGAAACATAAAGAGTTCACCGAGTTTTTTTTATGTGGAAACTCTATTAGGGGAAAATCCACGTTGGATGTCAGTCCACAATATTATACCCTGTTAAAAGTATAATGAAGAATAATGGGAATGCACATGCATTCAAGTACACTACCTAGAGCTCACTACTCAAATACAAGAGGGCTCATTGCCCAAAGAAGACACACTATCTTACAACAATTCAAATTAGATCTGCAGGGTATGAACTAAGAAAATAGCTTCTATAAAAGCATGATTACAGTTCCGGTTAAGCACAAAAACACTACTTCACACTTCACTCAAACTTCTTCACACTCTGCTCTGCAATCAAATGATTATATCACTATTGGAAAAAATTCTCTTCCTCTGACACTTCTTTCCTTCTATACACACTTCACTTTTCTCAAAAAATTGCTCTTATATATCTACAACATGGATTTACATCAACAACTTTGTTGGCCAAAATAAAATATGAAATATAAAACATATACACAATGTCGACCCAAATTTTCAAGTAAATTTTTAATGTGAATCGAATGCCGTTGGCCACAATATAATGAAGAATTAAAACAACACCATCAAGCATGCCAAACATTCAAATTTTAATCTCCAAGGATCCACAATAGGCTACAACCACCATGTCATCTAAGAACATAAAAACCCAAACACACAAGAGAAAAATCACCGATCACAAGCACACCAATCAATGCAGAAGTGCAAAAAAGATAGAGCATGATCTAGAAACATCCAAAAGCACCAAGAATCATTAGAGAGGCATCCAAAACAAATTAAATTACTAGAATCACATCAAATTCAATCAGGAACACTAACTGAAGCCACAAAAACTGTTAGAACACAACTGTTCATAACATGATTAAATCTTTACGTATAACTCTAAAAATTTCAGTGGATAAACTAGATACACTCAAAAATAAACCCTTTAGTCCAAAATGATTTATTATCAACGTACTGAGCAAGACACCTTCATGACCTTCACTATTCCACTGTCAACCTACAACTCTTTCTTTAACAATTTTCTCAATATCCTCGACATATACAACCTACAATACATCAATGCTAATAGTGTTGAAATCAATGACAACCACATATCAGCAACACAACCACAACATCCAACACCTTCCTCTTTTTAGCCCTTATGTTGGGAGGAGATGGGACACGCTTGTCAACAAAGCTTGTGCTTGATGTACCTTCATCAATTGTCTTTCCCTCATCCTCACTATCCTATGATTTTTCCCTCTCCTTCTCACTATATGTGAGTTCAAAATTTTATTATTCAAGAAGGGTAATTTGTGCCTCAATCCATCTCTTCATTCTCCTTAGCACTGAACGAGTAATCACATCAATATTGAATTCTTCTTCCTCTGTTTAGTCTAGCAATGAAAGAGGTAAATTGGCCACCTTACTGTATGCCTCCTCATCGAGAATGTTTTCATATTCTTTCAACTGATCTGAAACTATATATAAATTGAGAGTTTGAATAAATTCAAGGGACACCCTCATGTACATTTTTTTCTCCACCTCTTTATCATCTCATAGTTGGCGAGTGTTTTGATTTCCAACTTGCTTGTGCATTTTACCAAGAGGGTCAACGAAACCTCGCACACTATGGGTCAAGAACCCATACTCCTAGATTTCCTTATTTGAATTCTCCATGGATGTGGTTGAAGGAAAATAATAAAATACTCTTACCAAAGTCATGGGGTATGAAACCCTATCTCTATTCTTTGATTGCAACAACTAGTGCAAGGTACATAATTTCCTAGTCAGTTCCAGTAGCACAATCTTATTTGTTAGATACCTCAGTAGCTTGTAAGGTGCACCAAATAATCCATCAATCTTGAATTAGGAAAATTTTTGGAACTAGATGAACCAATACTCGAATCTGTTTATAATTTCCTTTGGAGAATAAGACATTTGCATGCCAATATCTCCATGCAATGTTCTAACAATATGCACAGTGAACACATCATTCACTCTTTTGTAGTGGTGTTTGAAATTTTTGTATTGCAACTATGAATAACATTCATAAACTATGTGTGGGAACGAAAAATGTATTCCTCTACATTTTCCTTCTTTTTTAGACCCTCCCCGTTAAACTGAGCTTGATGTTGCCTTGATTTAGTGTTGTAATGTGTTTAACACATTCACATTAGGTCTTGGGTCCTTGTACACTAAATGGAATTAATGGTACCTTATTTTGGGTGTTGTAAAGTGTTGTACCACACTTTCACACCAATATAGATTTTTATTAATTAATGGGGCTTCTTTATTCCTTGTTTGGCCTTATTTTACATCCACAAGCCTTAATTAATGCATCTTTTTGAGGATAATCTTGATATAAAACATCCAATCATAATTCATGTATTTTTGGATTGTATGGCCTAAATTTAGTGATCTGGGTCTCATACGCTGCCTTAGGTGTATCGGTCCCACCTAAGTTTTAGTGCCCTGATCTAGATTTCATATGAATCTAAGCATTTCTTGAAAAATGTGTCCCATGACCTAGCCTAATGGGACTCATACGTGCCACTTCTGGCGTATGAATCTTGTGTGGCTTAAAATTAAATGAAATTTAAATTCTTGGTGGTATTTTATCCTCTTAGACTTGATGTCAGCTTGTAGTGTTGTAATTTTGAGAATTTTTAGATAAACAAGTATAAATACAAGGTTATCTCACTCATTTTCACCTAACAAGTTTACAAGTTTTCTAGCACCTTGAGTATTCATGCATCATAGTTTACAAGAGAATTTAAGAGTTTACAAGAGCCTTCAAGAGTTGATTATCAAGTGTTCTAGAGCATTATTCAAGTATCAAGCATCATGTCAAAGTCATCATGCATCATGTTCATTTTTGAGCTAACATTTGTGATGTAGGGTTTTATGATTCAAGCAAGCATTCAATTCAAGATCCACAACATTCAAGAAAGATTCAAGATCTACATCCATTGGAGCCATTTCATAAATGTTTGCATCACTTTATTCTTAGGGTTTGGTGAGTTGTAACATTGCATATTGTTCATTCATCACTCCTTTATTTCATTTCATTTCATTACAAGGTTTGATTACCAAAATGGGTTTTGACCAAGGAAAAACCCTTTCCACTAACAAAACAATTTTTCTCTCTTTAGTGTGTGATTTGTAGACCTTAGTTGAAGACATATTAAAGAGCAAGATTGGAGAAAACTTGTCAAGTGTTCAAAGTTGTCAAAGTTGTCACATCATCTACAAGATCATTAAAAGGAATCTACAGGGCAAAATTTAGCAATTCAGATCCATAAACTAGGTTGAGAAGATAGTGCTAAGATTGAAGAGTAGATTTAGATCCTGATTCTCTAAAAAGGATATGTAGGAATAATACGCCACTTCTGGCGTATGAGTCCTAGTACAGTGAAGTTTACAGATTTCAAGTGTTTCAAACTTGTCTTTGCCATATTTCTGTTCCTACCCAGAATCCCTAATCTGGGACTAAATCACCTTGACTAGCGTATGAGTCCCAATAGACATTAATTTCAACATGTTCAAAATTTGAGGCCTTCAATCAAGTGGCTACAGGTTTCTAGGTGCCCCTCTTTGCTTCTTCTACTTTCCATCCTATTTTGCATTCATTTCTAGGTCATTCACTTAAAGTTTGCATATCATCAGGTTTAATCATCAAATATTGCATGTCATTAGTCTTTCCATGCCCTAGCTTAGTGGTGAACCCATCCTTATTCATTAATCATACCCTAGGATAACCTTTAGCAAATCTCTTTCCTTCATTCCATCCTTGGATTGAGATCTCTATGGTTTCCTTGAGTGAAACTAAGTGGAAATAGGTCTAGTGTTCCATCTCTCAAAAAGATAGAGCACCTCCCCATTCACCTATTTTCATTGTTTCATTTTGGTTAACTTGCATTTAGAACATCTTAATTCTGATTAGGAGTGAATCATCATCCTAGATTTAGCTTGAATTAACATTGCATTAGGGTTTGATTTAGTTAATTGGCATTCTAGGGTTTCTAATTCTTGCATTAGTGAAAGTGCATATAGGTTGCATTTTTGCATCTTGCATCATTGAATTTCAATTGAAATATACATTTTCACTTAACTTAGAGGTCATCCAAAACAAAAAACATAAAATTCACACAAAATTTGCTGAAAATAGTACAAAAACCCTAAACTGGGACTCATACACCCCTATGGGCGATTTAGTCCTAGTACAAGAGATTTGACCTAATTTTTGGGTATTTTGTGTTGAATGTTATTCACTGTTTAGACCCTTGAAAAACCCTAATTGGGACTCATACGCTCCTCTATGCAATTGAGTCTTGTTTCAGATTTTAGGCTGCATTTTTCAACATTAAAAAATCTACTTCTGTATTTTAGTTTGCTGCTGTTATTTTGCTATTTCAGTTTGCAGAGTTTATGTTTCATCCATTTCATTGCATATACCATCATATTTCGGTTCATCATGTGCACTGCATACTCTCAAATTTTCATTTATACCTTTTATTCTAAGTTCTGGGATTGCATTTAATCATGGATATGTGCTTTGGTAAGCTGTGGATGTCCTTGAAGTCCTTAGTGGATGTGTCAAGTTGTGATTTTGGAAATGAACCTAATTAAATTGAACTTACTCATGCTCAATCAACTCCTAATGCATGCCCTCCTCGTGATGTTGACATCATTGGAGAAGATGATGACAACATGGATAAACTCCTAAACGATTGCCTTAACAACCTAGAAAACAATGCATCCTTCTATCCATCCATGGAACAACCAAAACCCCCTACCATTCTACCACTTGAGATGTTTGGTTATTTACATCTTGAAATTGAGCCTAAGTTCCCTACAATAGGAAAACCTAGTTCCTCTAATCAAGCAAAAATTCAATCATTTTATGTTAACAAAGTGACCAACACTCCCATCAATCTAGAAGATACATGGAAAAGGTATCAGGATCCTAAGTAAACAAGGATGCGATATAACAAGTGAAAATTAAATTCATCAACTCCTAGAGAAAACACAAACTAAAAATACAAAAGGGTTAGGATATCAAGATCCTCCTCCTGATATGAGTGTCCTCCTTCCTAAAGAACAACCAATACCTCATAATGATGACAAGGAAATTTAAGGCCCTCTTGCTCTATATCCACCTAGAGAAATTGGAAAACCAAGCAAGAGGGTCTATGATCTCGAATAGTTGTCAAATGAAAAAGGTTTACAAATCCTTCTTTGTTTAGGTCTCATAAATTGCCACCTATTAGAAAAAATCAATACAAAAACAAAAAAAGGAACAAACACAAGCGCATCTTAATGCCAATACCATAGACTTCTTGGACATAGTACTAATAATTATAAAGTCTTAAAGAGAATATTGGAAGGATTCACTATTCTCAATAGTTCATGTGAATTTATACTTGAATAATATCAAAGCATACCCCTTCCAGTCCTTGCCATGTAATAGTTGTAGGGTATTCCTATTCTCACTATTATATGTTATACATTTATAGCAAATCATCTCAAAATGCAAGGGGATCTTTCCCATCACCTACCTCGGCTCATTCTTGTCTTTAACTTAGTGGGAGAAATAATTAGATAGCCTTGTCCTAGTAATGCATTTGTCATTGTACCTTTGGCTAGTTGTTTTCCTTTTGTATACAATGAACATGATTGAGATGCAAATGACCTAATCGTAGGTTGACTTGCATGTGGCTTACTAGTCTTTTGCATTATTTCTTTTTCATTTTTCTTTATGTGATTGCATGTGCGTAATGTGATCCCCCGTGTTGTTCTATTTGATGTATCCCTCTCTCTTTGTGCATTCCTTTATTTGTATCTAAATTCTTCTCTATGTCGTAAATATTTTACTTTTTCCTTTACCTTTTAATTTTTCTTGTGTTTTCCTTTTGGGGATGACCCAAGGCATCTAGACATTCATGTCTCTTCTGTGTTGATCCAAAATATTTTCCTTTATCTTTTCATTTTTCTTGTGTTTTCCTTTTGGGCATGACATAAGGCATTAGGACATTCATGTCTCTTCCATGTTGACCCAAAAGCTTTTCCTTTATCTTTTTATTTTTCTTGTGTTTTCCTTTTGGGGATGATGCAAGGCGTTGAGACATTCATGTCTCTTCCATGTTGACCCAAAATATTTTCCTTTATCTTTTCATTTGTCTTATGTTTTCCTTTTGGGGATGACACAAGGCATCAAGACATTGAAGTCTCTTCCATGTTGACCCAAAATATTTTCCTTTATCTTTTCATTTGTCTTGTGTTTTTTTTTGGGATGACGTAAGGCATCGAGACATTCATGTCTTTTCCGTGTTGACCCAAAATATTTTCCTTTATCTTTTCTTTGTCTTGTATTTTCCTTTTGGGGATGATGCAAGGCATCAAGATAGCCATGTTTCTTCCATGTTGACTCGAAAGGTTTTTCTTTGTTTTCTCCCTCTTTGTGTCCTTCTCATTCTATGAGTATTTGGGGAATGATGATAGTTTCAAGCTCTCTAAAAAACATTGTAGCATGAACATATTGACCCCGAATCCATGGATCCCTCATGTGTTTGGAGTTTCATTTAGGGGGAAACCCCTCTTTTCCCTTTTCATGACGTAGCTTCATTTGGAAACATATGACTTGGCATAGGGATTTCCAAATAAGCTCTCATGTCTTCTTTATTGTTAGCATTTATCATTTGCTACTTTAAAGTAATTGCTCATAGCATGGTGTTTAGAAATTTCTTTAAAGTGGGGGCATACATTGGTGTTATTCTTTTTCATTTTATGTTTTAGTGTGTAGTCTTATTACTTCATGCGATGTGTCTTTCGCTTTGTGGTGACATTGGGTGTGATGTCCTTCTAGAGTGCGATCTCTCTTAGCATATTATATTCATCTTAGTGGATTGATGTGACACATTGCATCGCCTAAGTTGTGAATGTTGTATTCTTTGATTGGTCCTCTCTTGGAGACATTAGGCACAATGTTCCCTAAGTTAATACCTTACATGAACTGAGAAAGAATCCTTTGAGTCTTCCTCACACTATTTTTGCATTTGCAATTTTGGTTATATGGCCACCTTGCATAACACACTTTGCATGCCTATGGAGCCATCTGGTTTGTTCATGAGTTTCAAGGATATGAACCTTTGCTTGCCTCATGAAGCTCAAAGTTCATTGTTGTGTGGCACCTTATCAAAGTTATTAGGAGGTATAACTTTGGTCTGGTTGAATAGGAAGCCGAACTTAGGCATGAATTTCCCATAGCCACTCGCTTATTTGTGTGAGCGCATATTGATCGTGTGTGTATGTGTCTCACCTTTGGGATACTCACCCAAAAAATAGCATGAAGTTCTATTTCCTCAGAGTGAGCATGCACTTTTCATAAAAATAGCCCAGATCTGGCCTACATCGTGATGGAAAAATGGTCGAAGCTTGATCCTCTTTTTGTTTACTTTATTATTTTTATTTTTCTTTGTCTTTGACAGTGTATGTTTGTGCCTTGTTATTTCTCTTTATATCATTTTCATGTGTGTTCTTTTGTGCCTATGCTGGTTTTCCATATGATCTTGATCCTAGGGTCTTGATCATCCATCTTGACCGTTGTTATCCTATCTTATCGAAATTGGTACACTTGGACCCCTCTTGATGCGAGTTTGTCTACTTTAGTGTGAGTTTGAATCAAGTTCCTCCTCTCACTAATGTGGGGGATAAATGTGGCAACAAAAATGTATCCCTCTACATTTCCTTCTTGTTTAGGCCCTCCTTGTTAAACTGAGCTTGATGTTGCCTTGATTTAGTGTTGTAATATGTTTAACACATTCACATTAGGTCTTGGGCCCTTATAAACTAAATGGAATTAATGGTACCTTATTTTGGGTGTTGTAAATTATGGTACCACACTTTCACACCAATCTAGGGTTTTATTAATTAGTGGGGCTTCTTTATGCCTTATTTTACATCCACAAGCCTTAATTAATGCATCTTTTCAAGGATAATCCCAACAAAACCAAAATCCAATCATAATTCATGTATTTTTGGATTGTATGGCCCAAATTTAGTGATCTGGGACTCATACGCCACCTTAGGCATATGGGTCCTGTTGTGCAGTTTTGCACACACGCCCCACTGAAAGTAGGGACCCTCTTTTTGCTCTAGCTTTTGGTGTCTTTTGGCCCCTTAATTTTATTGATTTCATTACCTTTAGAGGTCCTTAGATGTTCATCTTGCTTGCCCAAGTGATTTCCCCATGTTGCCCTTTGAAAAAACTAAGTTTTGAGCAAAATCTGGGTTTTTACCCCAATCTGGGATTTTTCAGTCCGTCCGGATTTTCCCGGATTATGCTCAAAGTCCAGCTCTATGTAGAAATCCGGGTTTTTAGTCTAATTTGGGATTTTCAGCTCCATCCAGATTTTCCCGATTTCCATGAAAATTCTGGATCTGAGCAAAGTCCGGGTTTTTGCCCACGTTCAGGATTTTTCGCCCAACCTGGATTTTTTCGGATTTCTTCAGTTTTCCGGAATGTGCCAAAGTCCCGAATTTTATGCCATCTGCGGAAATCCGGTCCACCCAGATTTTTCCGAATTTTATACCAAGCTTTGTGCAAATTGAAATACTGGACTTGATAATAAATGCTCAACACCTCATGCTTAATTTGATATATTACACGATGTTTCGTGCATTCTTGGTTCTTTTTTGATAATCTATTGTTGAAATTTTTGCCTTATTCGGTAGAATCCTGTTTAGCTGGTTTTTTCTAGATTTTGGTCTAGAGTCCGCCTGACCTGGATTTTCCCAGATTTTCCCCTTGGTCTGGTTTCCCGAAATGAAAATTTTTTCGAAAATGTTTTTTTCAAAAGTGGAATTTTTTTGAAAATGATCACGAAAATGAAAATTTCTTGAGATAAAAAATTTGAAAATAAAATTTCAAAAATGGAAAAAATTCTGAAAATGGAAAGTTTCCTTATAAAAATGTAAGTTTTTAGAAAAGGTCAAAATTTTATTCAAATTTAATTTGAATGTGTGGGCTATTAATGATGATATCTATTTTTTAGGACTAAACAAATATTAAAAAAGGGGACTTGCGTATGGATTCGTGCCAAAAGAGGGAAATCTGGAAGCGTTTAATTCAAATTTTCAAAATGGGGCATGCCTAAGAATCCGTGCCAAAATTGTCTACAGCTGGAGGACTTTTTGGAAGACACGTGAATTTGATCTTGCTGGAGATTGTGGGCCGACATGGATAGCATTCATGCAAATCTTGCCCTATTTTGAAATTCTCCTGGCCGACCTGTTTTGGGGCCAGTTATTATTGTAAAATCTAATTAGACCAACTTGTTTTGGGGCCAGTTATTGTTGTAAAATCTAATTAGGCCGACATGTTTGGGGGTTCTCTATAAATGGTATTTGTGCCTCATTTGTAAGGGGGTAGATAGTTAGAATAGAGAACAGAGGAATGCACAGATAGATACAAGCGAGTTTAGCAGTAGTTAGAGTTAGGAGTTAGCTTCTTTCAAGCAAAGGTTGTAACAGAACATTGGAATTGTTGCTGGAGTTTGGTGATTCAATGCAATTGCAGACATTGTGATTTTCTGGTGATCTCTTTTGTGTTGGTTTATCTTGCATGGTTCTTATGATTCTATCTTTCAAATTGCTCAAGGTTGTTAGATTTAGATTTAAATCCGATTCAATGATGTTTATGATTTAATGTTTGAAGTGTTTGCAGCAATCCCTGGTCCATACTTTTTGCAGCTAGCTGATTGTTAGCTGCTTTGTAAAGTTAGCCTGGACCTTTATATTCATTGTGCTTGGTTCAATTGTGGAGATTTATTCATTTCAACTACAATTGGGTTGTCTTGGGTGAATGTTCATGATCTGAAAATATTTAAAACCTTAGAAGATTGCACTATTTCTGTAAGATTGCAGATTAATCTTGGTCAAGCAGAGATTGGTTTAGTTGGGATTGGTCCATTTCAAGTGTTTATCATTTGCATTGTTAGTCTTAGAAGTAGAATAGAATATAATAGAATCTCTCTAAACCCTTATCTCTTTTGCTGTTTATTTTGAATTCGAGTTAGTTTTAGGGTTGAAAGCATCACCATATTGTCTCATCTGATGAAAATTCACTTCCAACATTGTTCATTTGTAATGCCTCTTATGATTACCAACATTTTCACATATTATCTGAGTTGTTTATGCATTGTCCTGACCTGACACCCGAGAGACCTTGGGGTGATTTTCAGCAATTTATTGTTGAAGATTACCTTTCAAGAGAGATAGAATATTGTATTCTGTTTGAGTTGTTGCTATGTAGAAAACACCATCAATAGGTCCCACCTAAGTTTCAGGGCCCCAATATGGATTTCATGTGAATCTAAGAATTTCTTGAAAAATGTGTCCCATAGCCTAGTCTAATGGGACTCATACACCACTTCTGATGTATGAATTGTGTGTGGCTTTAAATTAAACTAACTTCAAATTTTTGGTATGATTTTATCCTCCTAGATGTGATGTCAACTTGTAGTATTGTAATTTCAAGAAATTTTGCATAAACAAGTATAAATACAAGATTATTTCACTCATTTTCACCTAGCAAGTTTACAAGTTTTCTAGCACCTTGATTATTCATGCATCATAGTTTACAAGAGCATTCAAGAGTTTACAAGAGCCTTTAAGAGCTGATTATCAAGTGTTCTGGAGCATTATTCAAGTATCAAGCATCATGTCAAAGTCCTCATGCATCATGTTCATTTTTGAGCTAACATTTGTGATGTAGGGTTTTATGATTCAAGCAAGCATTCAATTCAAGATCCACAACATTCAAGTAAGAGTCAAAATATACATCCATTGGAGAAATTTCATAGATGTTTGCATCACTTTATTCTTGGGGTTTGGTGAGTTGTAACATTGCATATTGTTCATTCATCATTCCTTTGTTTCATTTCATTTCTTTACAAGGTTTGATTACCAAAACGGGGTTTGACCAAGGCAAACCCCTTTCCAGTAAAAAAAAAACATTTTTCCCTCTCTTTAGTGTGTAGGGTTTTATGATTCAAGCAAGCATTCAATTCAAGATCCACAACATTCAAGCAAGAGTCAAAATATACATCCATTGGAGCAATTTCATAGATGTTTGCATCACTTTATTCTTGGGGTTTGGTGAGTTGTAACATTGCATATTGTTCATTCATCATTCCTTTGTTTCATTTCATTTCTTTACAAGGTTTGATTACCAAAATGGGGTTTGACCAAGGCAAACCCCTTTCTAGTAACAAAAAAACATTTTTCCCTCTCTTTAGTGTGTGATTTGTAGACCTAGGTTGAAGACATATTGAAGAGAAAGATTGGGGAAAAGTTGTCAAGTGTTCAAAGTTTTCAAAGTTGTCACATCATCTACAAGATCATTAAAAGGCATCTATAGGGAAAAATTTAGCAATTCAGATCTAGAAACTAGGTTGAGAAGATAAAGCAAAGATTGAAGAGAAAATTTAGATTCTGATTCTCTGGAAAGGATAAGTAGGACTAATATGCCACTTCTAGCATATGAGTCCTAGTACAGTGAAGTTTGTAGATTTCAGGTGTTTCAGACTTGTCTTTGCCATATTTTTGTTCCTGCACAAAACCCCTACTTTGGGACTAAATTATCTAGAATGGTGTATGAGTCCCAGTAGACATTAATTTTAGCATATTCAACATTTTAGGTCTTCAATCAAGTTGCTATAGGTTTCCAGGTTCCCCCATTTACTCAAAGTTTGCATATCCTTAGGTTTAATCATCAAATCTTGCATGTCATTAGTCTTTCGAAGCCCTAGCTTGATGGTGAACCCATCCTTAGTCATTAATCACACCCTAGGACAACCTTTAGCAGATCTCTTTCCTTCATTCCATCCTTGGATCAAGATCTCTAAGGTTTCCTTGAGTGAAACTAAGTGGAAATAGGTCTAGTGTTCCATCTCTCAAAAAGATAGACCACTCACTCACCTATTTCCCTTGTTTCACTACATAATCATTAGGGCCCGTCCCTAGGTTACCTTTGCAAGTGAGACCTTTGTATGCAAATTTAGCTATCGAGAGGTAAATGACATAGGAGGTCATATAAAAATCAGAGGTTTTCTTTACTACAGATAACTATTCATTCATGTTATCACTAATCATTTTAGCCCAGTCAAACCTGATTCTCCTCTCAAAATATACTCTATAATGAAAAAAAATTCACTTCTCAAATGTAGATGCAATGGGAAAACTTTCAATCCTACTCAATAGGGTAACTAGATCATTAACTTCCTCATTGAAGTTGCTCATGTATAGCTTCTTTGATAGTTTACCCGCACTTCCTCAATTACCCGCACTTCCTCGAGGAGTTTTCATCCATTTCTTGTTGATCACTTGTAGGAAGTTGTTATTACCTTCTTCAAAAACTTTATTTGCATAGGCCCTACTTATTACCTCCATTTGTGAAAAATGGAGAAATTCCAAACACTTTGGCTATGGAGGGATCTGAAAAATATTCCACTACTCTTCCCTCAACTGTGATAATTCTATAGGAATCCTTATGGTATATTTTTTTGCATGGGTGGATTAATTCAAGGCTAATCAATAAAGGTGGAAATCTTGATGCTTGCGCATACCACTCTGCTTGATCCTCCCAGATAGTCCAGTCTTTGGAGCATTGAGGGTATTCATCGATCTCAATATGGCCAAGGTTCGTATCAAATTTTTTGTCCCAAGTGGATGAGATCTTTGAGGTTACCTTGACACCATGGAATTTGAACTTCATATTGGATCCCTTTATTGCCTTCTCTACTTTTTCCATAAAATTTGCAAAATGACATGTAATAGGCAATTTTGACCATGTGGAGATGATGTAATCCATTCCCACATAAATTATGGATAATCATGCTTAAATCATTAGATATTAGCCTCAAAATTTCCAAATGCATGATTAAAAACCTTAAAATTATCAAATTAGGTCAATTTTGGCCATTTGTGAGTTTTGCAACTTTGCGAGGATGGAGGATGCAAAAGTAAGAGGAATATGGGGAATTGAGGTGTAAAAGTTAGAGCATAAGGCACTTGTGTGATGGAATTTTGCAAACAAAAAACCATAAAGGAGAATCCGCAAAGCGAATCCCACAATGGGATTTCTGCAAGGGAAAGTCTATTTTGTATTTCCGCAAAGGAAAAATACTTAGTCATTTTTAGTTGGAAGTTTGTCTCGGGCATATAGAAAAAAATCTTGAAAAAGCCATTGGATGCAAGGCTAGTTTTGGCATGAAGGTGATGGAGTTATACATTGGGAATTCTGCATAGGAATTCCTATGGGAAACTTTCACAGGGAAGGTTTTGGACTTTACATTCATTGAAGTTCAAAGCACTGCACACTTAATTGTTTAAAGGGAAATGGGTAATTTCATGGTGGAAATCTGTGGTCAAAGTATTACAGGCCAAGGCTTTGCGAGACTTGATGCTATTTGGGGATATGAAATACAGACACCAAGTGATGTGGTGTAGGTGGAGTGGAAGTCCGCAAGCAGTTTTTCACATTGGAGTTCCCGCAACGCAAACCCACAAAGGGTTTTTAATGCATTTAATTCGAAGAACTAGAATAGTGAGAATAACACAAAAATCATTGAGGAAAGCATTCAAACCTAAAGAAAAATTATAAAACCATTTAATTATACCCCCCAATGCATGGAATCATTAATGCATGGAATCATTAATGCTTAACCTATTGGTGACTAAAAATAATGTGCACGAAGGCCAAAATCATACCTCGATTAACAATGAAAGGGTCGGGGTTAATGATGTAGAGGAAGACCACAAGGGATCCAAATTTCTCTGATTTCAAAATGTAAACAAGGTAAAAATGAACTCTTCCAACCCCTTATTTATAGGATTAGGCATAATAAATGCACCTTAGATAGCTTGACATGCACTCAAAACCCTAAGTCATCACTTGTGAAAAATCGAGGCCTCTAAGGATGTAGGAGCTGAAAGTTTGCAAGAATGACAAGTTTGTGGGCTGAGATAAATGCAGAGAAATGGGATGTGGAAGCAAGAAAAAATGGAACCATCAGTGTGGAATCCCATAAAGGGAATTTCATACTAGGAAAATCATAGAGGAACCTCCACAAATGGCAAATCAATCACCAGATTCGGCCCCATGGAATTTCTCAAAGGGATTCCCACATCACAAAATATGCAAAAGGAAAAATTTCTCAAATTTTTAAGATTTCTTAGAGGATCCCAATATTTCAAAAGAAATCAAGGAAAAGGGACCAAAAAGTAAAGGCAAAAGAAAAACCAAATCGACACGAGCAAGAGTAAAAATAAGGGGTCCTTATTCCATGGGGTGTGTATGCAAAGGGCATAACATGAGCCATATTACCCAAGATTTTGGTTGGTTTGACACATAGCTCCTAAGACACCCTTCAAAATCTATTCCTTCCAATTGTGATTAGCCTTTACACACAAGTCTTTTCTTTTTTCTTACCACTTCTCCACTCTCAATCAACTGGTTGTGGAATACCCACTTAGTTCCAATCACATTCTTGTTTGGTAGTCTTGGGACAAGTTCCCAAGTCTGTTTGTTCTCAATCTGCATCAGTTCTTCTTCCATAGACTTGATCTAATATTCATGTTTGCATGCTTCAATCATTGTTTTAGGTTCAAATTTGGAAAGTACACATAAGTTTACTTGTTCTTCTATCATAGCAACCTTTCTTCTTGTCAAGACACCTCTATTCTTGTCACCAATGATTTGATCTTCTGAATGATTCTTCTACACATACTTAGGGGTCTTAGAGATCTTTTCTAGAGCTTCTTCCTCATCAGCCTACAATTATTTTTCTTTACCACCATACTTCTCTTCTTCTTTTCAAGAGGACTCATCTAATTCGTATCCATCTATCATCACTGAAATTTTATGTAAGTCTTCATCCACTTTGACCTTTGCACCTTCAACAATCCTTTTCAGCCTCTTGTTGTAGCACCAGTAAGCCTTGCTTCTTGTAAAGTATCCAAGGAAGATTCCCTCATTAGATCTTGCATCAAACTTTCCTAAGTTTTCTTCATCTCTTCTGATATAGCCTTTGCTTCCAAACACTTTAAAATATTTCAGAGTAGGGGTTCTTCCATACCACAACTCATAGGGAGTCTTTGAACCATTTTTCCTTACTTAATAACTATTAAGTATATACATTGTAGTATGAATTGATTCTCTCTAGTAGGAATTTGGTAGATTTTCTTCCTTCATCATTGTCCTTGCTGCTTCCTAAATAGTCTTGTTCTTCCTTTCCACAACTCCATTTTTCTAAGGAGTCGTAGGAGATGACAAATGCCTCTTTATTTCATGATCTTCACAAAAAGTGTTAAAATCATTAGAGGTTAATTCTCCACCTCAATAAGATATCAAACATTTTATCTTCATATCCATTTCATTATCTACCATATCTTTGAATGCCTTAAACTTATCTAAAGCTTCTATTTTTTCTTTGAGAAAAGTAACCCGTCGTTCTAGAGTAATCATCAATTAATAGCATGAAATACCTGTCACCTTAAAAAATTCTAATTCTATTAGGTTCACAAATATTTGTATGCACCAAATCTAAAGGACTAGTAGTAGCTTGTTCTTTGATTTTGAAATACTTTCTAACTTTCTTCTAAATCTGACATTCCTTGCAGAAAACATTGATAGTCTTTGTAATCTTTGGCAGATCTCTCACAACTTGGTTTGAACCAATCCTCACTAGGATGTCAAAGTTGATGTGACACATTCTTCTATTCCATAGCCAACTTTTATTAATCTTAGTCATAAATCATTGAACATTTTCAACCTTAAGTTGATAAACATTTCCATCTGTCCTTCCTACTACAACCACAATTCCAAATCCTTTTTTGATCTCACAACCATTGTCCTGAAACACAAGATTAAATCCTTTGCTACACATTTTTCCTACACTCAAAAGGTTATACCACATACCCTTAACATAAATAAAATAATTTAATTGTGATTTCCATCAAAACTGATTGAACCTTTTCCACATATCTTATCAAATGTATCACACCAAAATTAACTAAACCACATTCAAACTTCTCAAGCTTAAAAAACTTAATATTATCATTTGTCATGTGATTTGAGCATCCACTGTCAATGATCTAGTTGTTGTTCTCCTCTCTAGCATGAAAAGAAGTCACCATCACTCCTCCAAGGTTATGACCTACTTCCAGAGCACTTTCCTTCATACATCTCTAAAAGTTAGCAAAATTAGTTCCAACATTTATAACCATGAACAAGCATTCATCAACTTCATCATCCAGATAAACAGATTCATCATCAAATATACTGACATCTTCTTTAATATAATAAATTATCTTAATTGATTTACCTTTATTCTCCTTAGGTATATCTCTTGAAGCTTTGACATGACATCTTGAAGCATAATGACCAATTTTTCCACAGTTAAAAAATTTGAAAGGTAACTTACCTTTGTATTTTCCAGTGCCCTTTTTCAATTTCCTCACAAAGTTTGCTTCTAACTCATCAAATTCATCTAGGTCAGATTCCTCATTCTTCTTTGCTTTTCCAAATTTAAAAGTGTTTTCCTTCTTTACATCACTTGGACCAAACTCTCTTAATTCAAAACTAGTTAATGCACCAAACAATTGATCTCTAGAATAATTATTCAAATTCTAAACTTCTTCAATAGTAGAAACCTTATGGATATAAGATTTAGTAAGAGTTCTTAATATCTTCTTTACCACCTCATCTTTATCTAGATTTCCACCAAGACCTCTAATGAAATTGACAAATTCATACAATCTATGCATGTAGCTTGTAATATCTTCATCTTTTGTCATCCTTAGGTTTTTAAACTTGATTTTCATATTTTACATCTTTGCTTGCTTGACCTTATCATCTCCTTCATAGATAATTTCTAGTTTTTTTGAAATTTAAAGTTATTAGTTTTAAGACTCATAACTTTCACAAGTTTTGAATTAGAAAGACCACTCAAAAGAGCATACCTTTATTTTCCATTGTTCTCATATGCCTTGATTTCATCATCAATACTTGAACCATTTGTAGGGATTGTAGATCCAATTTAAACATATTTCCAAACTCCAAACCCTAGAGAAATAAGGAAACCTTCCATCCTCATCTTCTAGAATGCATAATTAGATCCATCAAGCAAAGGATCCTCCTTGTGTGCTATCCCAAATCCACCTCAAGCGATTAAGCTTTGTTCTAAGGAACCTTGCTCTAATACCAATTATTGAATGCACAAGACAACTGAGAGGGAGGGGTGAATCAGTTGTACATTAAAACATCAAAAACCCTCATTAACATTTAGATTTGAATTATTCCTTAACCATTTAAATCTTAACATGCATTAGCATAATGTAAATATGAGAAAAAGTAATGCAAACACATCCAAACACATGAGAACACCAGATTTACGTGGAAACCCCAAGAAAGGAAAAACCAAAATGAGGATTAGCTCACAATATAAAGTAATTGCAACATTAAATACAATAGGCTCACTTCTGGAGGGCTCACTACTCAAAAGAAAAGAAGGTCTCACTACCATAATAGAAAGAAGAAAAAAAATATTGTTACAATGAGAAATCCATCTCAGAGCAATAGAAAAGTTTCACCACTACTTCCCTAGAACATTCACACTCTCTCTGTAGAATGCAAACACCTTTTTCTCACTACTTCTAGTAGTCTTGGGCATTAAAGATCACATTGCATTTTATACTTTCACCCTTCACATATAAACACTTCACATTATACATTTTTCTCACTCATCCTCCATGAAATCATCACTCATATATACCATCCTCAACCTTGAAAATAATCTACAAGGTCAGTTATTCACCTCAAATATGCTAATTTAAATTAAATTGGCACCAAAACATTCCTACGATGGAAAGGAATGAAGGTGGACTACAACACACCTTAACTCAAACATAAATCCACAAATACACACCACACCATGCTTCCACAAACACTAAAACACATCCACAATTAGTGTAAACACCCAAGGTCAACTGGACCTATGTTAACACCATTAAAAATTAAATACATGCTTCATTTGATCCAAAGATGAATCGAAGACCACATACAACACTTAAAAATAATCTATAACATTCCATCAACACCCTAAAATCCAACAAATCCTTCACAAAATCATATGTACCAGAAGAACATATTCATTCTGCATAACTGGCTAACCTTCCACACATTGCAATACCTGATTCAAACCTTGTGGAGCACCAAAACACAAACAAATCATGCTAAAGATAAGTAATAGAAATATAAGCACACTTCTAGATCTGTAAGACCAAAAACAAAACTACAGAGAAATGCGGAGCAAAACCATTTCTCCCAAACAACACTGCTTACACAATCCACACACTAGTGAACATAACTTTCTTTGCACAATGATCTAGAACCTAAAACTCTGGATATAACACCTTTGAACACCTCTAATCAACATATCCAAACCACATATAAATTTTTTTTGCTATGAAGAAATGCAGAGTTAAAACCATAACACTACACTGTCACATTGAACACTCTTCACCACACTATTTCCTCTTTCATTCAAATTTTCTCAAAAGTACTTGGAAACCAAGCACCATAAACACATTCTCATAATTTTAAACAGCTTATCAACATATCAACCACACAGGAGGTTGAAAATCACCAACACATGCTTATCAAGGCAATACTAGAGGTTGACATCAGTGAGAGTACTAATGACAACATAATGCAACTGTAGTGTAGAAAATTATAACCCTTTCTAGGAGAAAGTACAATTCACACTTATTTGGACCTATTTTGGTGACCTTTTCATTAATTCATTTTAAAATCCAATTAATAGGCCCCTAATACACCTTTATCATGTATCCCAAGGCCTATTTTACTTAATTTGATTTAATTCCCGACACCACAACATGCATTGAATAAATGCTATGGATCAAATTAATGCTCCGACATTTAAAGAGTCCTAAAGTTTTAGGTCAGGACCCATTCGCCCATGGGAGAATGGTTCCTCATTAATTGCCTTGAACTCAACTTTGGATATGTTTTTGGTGGCATTTTAACCTCTCAAATCCAAATTTCACATGCTAGCTTTTAAGATCCGATAATTGGGAAATTAGAAAGGAAGCCTATAAAACTAAGTCTCACATTCATTTTACACTAGACAAGAGACAAGGAAGAGTATTTCACTTAAGATCAAGCATTAATATTCAAAATCAAAGAGAAGAATTCTTGGATCAAAAATTGATTTGTTTTTGTAGGCCTTCAAGCTCATTTTGATATCAAGATCAAGCATTTCCAAAGGATTGATGATACATGCCTATAGAGGATCATGATGGGTTCTAGGTTTTGGGAGATGTAAAAGACATTCAACCAAGCCTAATGACTTGTTTCTTAAGTGATTCCATCTTCTATTATCTCTCTACTTTTAGCCTAAAGGAAGGTATAATCAAATTGTGACTTATTAAGGTGATTTGAGATCTCCTAAAGTGGGTCTTCATCATTGTGCATGTTCATTTAGGGATCCTATTCTAACACACTTGAGTAGGGTTTCTTTACATCATTTTTTATTAATCTTAGACACACTTAAGGTTAGGATTGCACACACATTTCATGTTTCAGATCTATGTTTGTCATCAAGATTTAATTACCAAACTTAGGGTTTGACTAAGGAAAACCCCTATCCACCAACAAACAACAATTTTGTTTTGCAATTTTTTCTAGATCCAATTATGAGAGTGGAGGTATCAAGTTACAGGGAAGAATTGTAGGTCTTAGGCTTCATTCTTAGATTTACAGTTTAAAAAAAAGTTTTCTAGGACCCATTTTCCCTTGGGTGAATGAGTCCTTGTCCAACTTGCAGAAACAACAACTTTTGAGAGGTGAACAACATTTATTCCTCTTTGTTTTTATAGAAACTCTATTAGTTCCTTTAGTTTTTATACTTCTATTATACGAGATCAGAATTTTATATTGCATTTTAGGGTTGATTTTTCTAATTTTAATCAACTTCTTCCCTAAGTATTTATTTTATTTCCCATCCCATTCTTGCAAATAAGGAGATTATGCGATTCGCTTGGCTTGATTCATGCAAGGATTTGATAGATCATTTTCATTGTAATGGATGTAAGCCCATATTAGAATTGAAGCTATGCGTTAGATTGTAGTGATCTCTTTTGTTTTATTCTTCATTGTTATTTTTGGGTTATTTAATCTGCATATAATTGTTAAGGTTTATTGCTCCAATCTGCTTGAATCCTAACAACATTTAGAGTTAATATCATAAAAAAATCAAAAAAATTGCATTAGATATGAATTTATCTTGTGTAGTAATTACATTGAAATCATCATTCAATCATTTAATTTCACATTTAGATTCATATTGCATCATAAAAATTGTCACATAGTTCATCATTTGACCTTAGTTTAACTTGCATTTAAAGGCATAAATCTGGAAAAAACTGTTACAGAACTTTATGTTACATATTAGAAATAGAAAACACATAGGATAAGCTCAGAATTAGAAAAATAAAATTTAGAAACCCCTAATTTGTGACCTATTCACCCATGGGAGAATGAGTCCCTGTAAAGACATTTAAAAAAAAATTCTAATTGCTTTTTGGTCTTTGGTTTGCATTTCTATTTTTGTTTCCAGATTTGAAAGTTAAATTTCTGAAATAGTTTATTTACACATTCAAAATATCTCTCATTTAGTTACATTTTGCAACATTGTGAAAGAACATTTCTTGCATATTTTAGTTAAAGTTAGTGTTAGATTTCTGCACTTTTATTTTATTTTCAACATCATTGCATTGTTAGATAGATTAGTTTACATTTTGCAATGATTAGAAAAAAAACCACAAACATAAAAAGAAACAAACAAAACTTGATGAAACTCTTGGAGAAAGCATAGTTATTTGATCATGTAAAATCTCTTTTTCCATGTTAACATATCCCTCAAGCCCTTTAGTATTGATGACTTTGATATGTTATATGAAGTCCTCAAGGACTTCATCTCACAAGGGTCATCCACTAAGGAAGCATGTGATATCTAAAGCATGATTCCGCTTTCGTCACCTCAAATTATCGCTACCCGCCTCTACATTCGGCCTCGGCGATTCAAAAACAAACCCATACTCATCTTGATTCCACCTACCAAAAAAACCATTGCAGCGAGAGGAATATCTGGACTTTGCAGGCCAACTTGGTAATGATAATGTTTTAGCGATTTGGTTATAATCATTGCTCCTTATCACTTCGTACGAGGAATAATGGGAAAAACAAAGCCATAAACAATTGTTCTCCTCAATCCATCTTGCTGGTATTCATCGGTTTTCTTCACATATTGGAAGAAAGGTATGATCTTGTTGAACAACAGAATACTCTTCAAGATATCCTTAGGATCTTAATTCAGTCTCCACCAAGTACCATGGTATGCATTGATGATTTTGCAACAAGTTGCCGGTTCTCTTATTACCGAATCCAGGTAGCATGCCGGAGCCTAGTTCAAAGAGATGAATGTAGTTAAATCTGGATATTGAGTTTCATGGCGGTTACATGAGTTCAAAATAATGGTCTTTCCTGGCGATTATTAGTCATTATTCGTAGAGACATGTCGAGAACGCTGGTACGGCAGTGGCTCGGCAAAATATTGTGTAGTGTGAACCTTTTGGATGGCTTGGAATTGATAAAAACAGATTAGACTTGACTCGTTGTCCATTCAGAGTAGGGTTGAAATGAGTGTAATAACATAAAGAAATATTCAGCGCTGCGCAATTAGGGACCTAATTAATATTCAGAAATGACGGTGAACATGATTTGAAAGGTACTATAGTATTTGTTTTACACATTCACATTAAGTTTAGGGCCCTTGCAACTTCGATAGGACTTAGTGTACCATGGCCCCAGGGGTGTTATAAGTGGCATAGCATGTCCAAGGGCTTTGTCCCAAATTAATTGAGGTTCATTTAATAGGTGAATTTCAGTCCAGCCTAATTAAATAAATTCTGAGGCCAAGCCTGACATTCATGGTGACTACATAACACTTAATTTTAGAAGGTGTGTGTCCTAGGTAGGTGACCTAGGACGCATTATTCACATGGAAAATGGGTCCTCACTAGGTCCTAGGACCCTATTTTTACATGATCTTTCACATTGTTTGAAGTGTGTCCTAGGTGAGTGGCCTAGGACCCATTCGCCCTATGGTGAATGGGTCATCACTTAGACCTAGGACCCCTCTTTTGGATATGTTTTTGGTGGTATTTTAATGATTTCAAATCCATAATTCAATGTCAGCTTGTGATATTTGAATTCTGGGAATTAATGTTAAGTTATGTATAAATAAGAGGTCATTTCATTATGTTTCACCTAGAAAGTTTTCATCAATGTCCTAAAGCATTCAAGTAAGCATTATAAAGAGAATTCAAGAGTATTTCTAAGGAATTCAAGGGAATATTATTGAAGATTATTGCAGCAATCAAGATTCATTCCATCATGTCAAATATTTAGCAGATCATGCATGTTGTTGAGATAATGTGTTGATTATCATTCAAGATCTAATCAAGTATATTCAAAGGAATTATCTCTAAACAAGTTCATGATCAAGATCTACATTCATTGAAGCCACTTCATGCTAGATTATAGTGTAAGGAAGCTAAGGTAGCGAAAAAACTTCCTACACTAATCTTGAGAGGAGAATAATGAAAAACTTTATAGATCTTTAACAGTTACAAAAAATAAATAGAAATAAACATAAATATCATTAATACCACAACACAGTGATTTATGTAGGGAAAACTATTTTGAGAGAAAAACCCCACACTCCAAAATCTTCCCAATATATTATTTAGTAAATCACAAAGATTACAATATACTTGCAGAGCAAGCTTCTCACAGGAGTATCACCACTCAGAGATCAAGAGACAACATGACCGCAATCATAATACAACACTGTCATAAAATGGGGTTACATTCTACAACAAGACATGCCAACAAAATATCTACCATTAGATCTAACCCTAACAATGAATGATCTAGATTTACAATATATCATTATTTTATATATGTCAAAAATTTTAGAAGTTTCCTGAAAAAGTTAACACGCTCACATTTTACTCTTTTCTGCCATTGTAGACACCTATTGGTGTAACTAGGATATATATATAAATATATATACATCATATCAACAATAAATTGTATATAATTGCAAGGTTGATAAACATTTTCTCAACAAATCTACCACTTGTCGAACACCTTGCAAGAGCAACGTGAAGGTGTTAACATCATCTCTTTAATTACTAGGGGATGAAAGGACCATAGTCTTTGAACACCATTTGAACTTCTCTATGCTTGTAGGCTTAGTTATATAATCAAAAATATTCATCAAAGTATCTACCTTAACTAGCTTCACCCTACCATCTTCAACCATATCTCTAACAAAACGATACTATACATCAATGTGCTTGGTCCTGGCATTAAATGTCGGGTTCTTGGCTAGAAATATCACACTTTGACTATTGCAATAAATTGTCATTGCACCTTGTTTTATTCCAATATCTGAACATAGTCTCTTAATCCAAATGACTTCTTTACAAGGATGAGTAGCTGTCATATACTCTACTTCAGTAGTGGACAAAGTAACCACAATTTGTCGCTTACTCATCTAACTGATTGCACCACCAAATAAAGTAAACACATGATGCAGGAGCATCCAAGGGTACCAAGCAATCCTGCACAACCAAAAATATTTTAAAGTTTTATGCTTGTGTTTTATTTTGATTTTTGGCTACACGTGTAAATTGTTGAAATTTTCAATTCCTCCAGCATAGCAGAATTTGGTGATGGATTGTGGGAAAATCAAATTATCAATTTGATTTATTTTTTTACATTGTTTTAAAATTATCGAAAGATCTTAATCTCACACCCATCAGTAGGTTTAATGTGTTGAGATTAACAAACTAAATAAACCCTATCAAGCACCATGAAGCACAAACTAGAATGAAAATGAAAATAAACAAAAGATATGCAAACCAATTTTCAAACTAGACTTGATTGATCTCCATGGCTCTTCTCCACTTGCATAAGAATGCAAGATTTTGAAGGTTGATTGTTGGAGGAATGCTGGTTGCTCAATTTAGTAGCATAACAACATGACAAAGGTGATAGATGGAGATGGATGGAAGATTTGAAGAATGATTTTGACAACATAAGGATGTCTAAAGAATTGCCTCTAAATGGATTGTGAGAGGATGTATTTATAGAGCCTTGATGTGGACGAAGATAAGATTTGATAAGATTCGATAAGGATTTGATTTTTGACAAAAGAGGAAATACAACGAGATGAGATAATATTTTCAAAAGATAGAAGGATTTTGATTTTCTCTTTTAAAGGAAATAAATCTCGAAAAAGATGAGAAGGATAATTGATGAATTATCTAATTAAATAAATTAATTAGATACACATGAGTTTCGATTTTGGAAAGAAAGCGAGAATATCCTTTTAAGATTTTTTTAATTAAATAAATATTTGATTTATTTAATTAATGTTAAATTATGATTTCATTAATTAAATAATATAAATTATTTAATTCATTAGAAAGAATGAATATAAATGATTTTAATTCGTTAAATAATATAAATTATTTAATTAACATTAGAAGAATGGATGGATTATGCATAAGAAGGGAATAAATGAAATTAGTCAAATAAATAAGATTTATTTAACTAATTACATGATGACATGGGTACCTAGGGAAAAACATACTACAAGATGTCTAAATGATGCTGTGTTGCTTGACAAGTGTTGTAAGAGGGACATTTTTAGGTGTCTACATTTTTCCCTTCTTTGAGATGATGTTCAATGATGAGATTTGTGTCGAGTAACATCATTTCAAAGAAGCTAAGGTATAGATAGAGTAAAATGGATGATGATATCAGAATATGATGATGATTGAATGATGATGCCCCCTTGAGAGGATAGGTGGGTTGGAAAAACATGGGTAGGCTCTCAAAATGAAAGGGATGGGTCAAGAACTAAAGATGTGGGAATGGATAGAAGAAGTGTAGGATGCATTATGCTACAATGAAAGTGAGCAACCATGATGTTTGATTTAGCACTAGATGTTATGCACCAAGGTATATGGACCGAGGTGACGATGTGTCGTGTGCCCCAGCATAATAAAACCTTGTCTAGATACAAGATATGAATATTAGCTGGGAGTAAGTCAAATTTGACACAAATGCAAGATAAAAATGATAACACACACAAGGAAGCAAGCATGCACAAATGATTAAAAAACAAACAAGGTATTGCCCTTGTCAAGCTGCAAACCAATGATTAATTGATTGATGATGATAGTTTTGTCATTGTTGGGAATGACATATCCCTAGATCAACACAAGGATGACTGATAATTGACTGATTGACGTTGGTTTACAACAAGATCAAGATCAAGACCGAAGGGTGTAATTGGATAATTTGACAAGATTGATTAACTTGATTGGTATGGACTAAGGATTGAATTTCATTTGGATTATTGCTTGGATTGATGCGATTGAGTTGAGTGGATGAAATGGTTTGGTTTGATTTTATTGCTTGGATTTTTGTTGGCTATTTGATTTTTTTTCTTTTTTTAGGACCTTTTTCCATTTTTTTTT
>VDFB02295286.1:0-13776 GCA_007258455.2 Sequoia sempervirens
TCACACTATGTTTGGGTCCCCTGATAAATTAATTAAACAATTGCAAACATTAATTAAATTACCTTAGGCTTGAAATTGGTGTGTCCTTGGTTTGGGGCCTAAGACCCATTCGCCCAAAGACGAATGGGCCCTCCTTAAGTTTAGGACCCCAATTTTTAATATATTTTTGGAAAAATCTTCATGATTAAAATTCAATTTGCAATTATCAACCTTTGATGTTTATTTTTCAGAAAATTAAAACATTCTTATAAATACAAGATATTTTTATCAAATTCAAATCCTAAACAATCTAGAATTTTCAAGAGATCAATTCCTATAGCAAATATTATTATTAAAGATGTTCAAGAGTAGATTTTCATAGATGAAACTTCCCCATCATGTAGTTTCCATCATTATGTCTAATGCTATGAACTTCTATGGAATATAGAAATGGTGAGGTCCCTTTCCCTCGTCTAAGAGATTCTAATCCTCGATGAGAAATGGAATTTAGCAATAGTAGAAAATGACTAGAAAACCAATTATCAAGATGATGTTGGTGTGTTTGCCCTCAAAGTGGTAGTTAATTTTGAGGTCGCAGTGGGGCTTTTAAATCTGACACTAGATGACTTTAACTTGGCCGTTACGACTCATGAGAGGGGTCGAACTAGAGACAATTAATTCAATGCATCCCGATCTAATGCGAAATAAAATTTCATTGTTTTCGATGACAACAAAAACAATATGAGAGTCATGACCCAAGATGTACGCTCCACAAGGCAACTTGGAATTTTAAGTGGCGATTATGTTCTAACAAAAGGTTAAAGTCAACAAAATAAATAAAATATGTCCATCGGTGGAAGACGCTGAAGAAAATTTCACCGCACCTATTTTCGCAATCGTCGAAATTGTCCGGTCTCAGAAAATTATGTATTCATCATTTATTTTCTTTTTCGTTGGTGACAATTCAAATGATTTTACCTTTCTTTGGTCGCACAAGAAATGGTTTTATTTTCTTGGTCGGTCACGGCTTTTACCTTTATCTCTTCATTTCGACCGTATATTTTAGGGTGGCAGTCCCTATCTCATTTATCACAAATAGTCACCAAGATGGGCATGCGCGTCACAGCTTCAGAAAGTAGCTATGAATCGCCGGTCATCGCTTCTGATTCTATGGTTTTATTGCAATATAGACACCCATCGATGCAAATCGCCAGTGCCACGGGTCAATCATGTTCGTCAGGATCGCTTAACTTTACAACTGCATACCAAAGGTAGCTAACAATTCCACATGAGTGACAATTCAGAACAACAAACATCAATACACTACATTAGGTGTGATCTTTATTATATTAGTTTTGGACAAAAAATATCCTCTAGAAGTCCCTCGCAAGTATGATAAGTAATAGTATATGTTTTATGGGCAAGAGATGATGAGCAGAGAGTGTCATAAATTTTTCCATGAGAGCTCTAACACATTGCCTCCTCATATTTTGTTTGGACTTGATTCTACTTATATAACAATGTATATATTCAACACGATATCATAATTAACAATTTAGTTTGTGACTCAGAATGGCGATGGTTAATAAACCCCATAAAGCTCATTACTCTTTATACTTTCAAATGAAAGCCCACGTAAAACACACGCAAAATGACCAAATTTGCTTGATTGACATGACCTTCGCTTTAGGCGTTCACCAGTTTTAAGTTCATTTCTTGACTTGACCTTTGCTTGAACATAACATTTACTGCTGTAACGACGGCTTATAATGATTCTTTTTCTGCAGTCAGCCTTGGCCAGTTCACGACTTTTTCCTTTATCTTCATTCGACCGCACGCTTTTCCGTAAGTACTTCTATCTCATTTATCATTGTGAATCGGTGCCGCCTAAGATAAGCATGCCACTAATCGTTTTGACTTGATAGACCATCTATCCATTAAGATATTCAGATTGATTTAACTCAACAATGCAAAGCTTATCATGTTCATTGCGCCGATCTGCGGAAAGCCGTGGTCTAAAGCAGCATCTTTATTTTTGGGAATCTGCACTTTTCATAATAGGTCTTATAGTTTATTTAGTTTCACTATTTCAAATTATTCCTAATCATACCCAACCACCATCCTAAAATAATCCCCACCAACCTAGGTCTAATTCCACTCACCATTGAGGCTCGAAAGTCTCTTGGCTTGTGATTTGGAAGATTTTAATGAACTTTTTGGGGAAGAGGGCTCCTAAATCCTAGATTCCTCCTATAGTGTTGGAAAATCTACACCTTACATTTTCACACTATGTTTGGGTCCCCCGAATAAAATTAAACAATTGCAAACATTAATTAAATTGCCTTGAAATTGGTGAGTCCTAGGTTTGGGGCCTAAGACCCATTCACCCAAGAGTGAATGGCCCCCCTTAAGTTCAGGACACCAACTTTTAATATGCTTTTTGTGGAATTTTCATGATTCAAATTAAATTTGCAATTATCAACCTTTGATGTTTAATTTTTGAGAAAATTAAAGAAATTCTTATAAATACAAGATATTTTTATCAAATTCAAATCCTAAACGATGCAGAGTTTCAAGAGATCGAATTCCTGCTTAAATATTATTATTAAAAGTGTTCAAGAGTAGATTTTTTATAGATGAAACTTCCCCATCATGTAGTTTCCATCATTATGTCTAATGCTATGAACTATGGAATATAGAAATGGTGAGAGTCCTTTCCCTCATCTAAAAATTCTAATCCTCGATGAGAAATGGAATTTAGCAATAGTAGAAAATGACTAGAAAACCAATTATCAAGAATGATGTTGGTGTGTTTTGCCCTCAAGTGGTAGTTAATTTTGAGGTGTGATGGGAGAAAACACCGTCGACACTAGATGACTTTAACTTGGCCGTTACGACTCATGAGAGGGGTCGAACTAGAGACAATTAATTCAATGCATCCCGATCTAATGCTAAATAAAATTTCATTGTTTTCGATGACAACAAAAACAATATGAGAGTCATGACCCAAGATGTACGCTCCACAAGGCAACTTGGAATTTTAAGTGGCGATTATGTTCTAACAAAAGGTTAAAGTCAACAAAATAAATAAAATATGTCCATCGGTGGAAGACGCTGAAGAAAATTCTCACCAATCTATTTTCAAATCGTCGAAATTGTCTGGTCTGTAAAATTATGTATTCATCATTTATTTTCTTTTTCGTTGGTGACAATTCAAATGATTTTACCTTTCTTTGGTCGCACAAGAAATGGTTTTATTTTCTTGGTCGGTCACGGCTTTTACCTTTATCTCTTCATTTCGACCGTATATTTTAGGGTGGCAGTCTCTATCTCATTTATCACAGTAGTTGTGTCGCCGAAGATAAGCATGCATATCACAGGTTTCCCGTAAAGTATATTATGAATCGTCGGTCACTGTTCTTGACTTGCTTTATTGTAATATAGACCACCCATCGATGCAAAATCACAGGTGTCACGGGTCACTGATGTTCAGGACTGCTTTTAACTTTACAATCTGTGACAATCAAAGGTCAATAATAATCTACATGAGTGACAATCTGTGAACATCAAAGATCAATAATAATCTACATGGGTGATCTTTATTATAATAGTTTGGACAAAAAATATCCTCTAGAAGTCCCTCGGTAAGTATGATAAGTATTAGTATGATGTTTGAGTGGAAGAGATGATGAGCAAGAGAAAGTACTGTTAAATTTTTCCATGAGAGCCCTAACACATTGCCTCATATTTTGTTTGACTTGATTCACTTATAACAATGTATATATTCAACACGATTAATTATAATTAACAATTTAGTCTGTGACTAAGAATGGCGATGGTTAACAAACCCCATAAAGCTCATTACTCTTTATACTTTCAAATGAAAGCCAACGTAAAACAGACTCAAAATGACCAAATTTGCTTGATTGACTTGACCTTCGCTTTAGGCATTCACCAGTTTTAAAGTTCATTTCTTGACTTGACCTTTGCTTCAACATAAACATTTACTGTTGTAACGTGGACGGGCCATAATGATTCTTCGGGCAGCCGTCGGTCACTCACGACTTTTCCCTTTATCTCTTCATTTCGATCGTACGCTTTCCGTGGGCAATCTCTATCTCATTTATCATTGTAGCTGTGTCGCCGAAGATAAGCATGCGTCACTCACTATTCTTGACTTGATAGACCATCTATCCATTAAGATATTCAGGATTGATTTAACTTTAATCAATGCAAAAGCTTATCATGTTCATTGTAGTCAGGACGGTGGAAAGCCGTGTCCAAAGCAGATCTTATTTTTGGGAATCTGTAATTTTCATAATAGGTCTTATAGTTTATTTAGTTTCATTATTTCAAATTATTCCTAATCATAATCAACCACTATCCTTAAAATAATCCCACCAACCTAGGTCTAATCGACTCACCATTGAGGTTGAAAGTCTCTTGGCTTTGTGATTTTGGAAGATTTTTAATGAACTTTTGGGAAGAGGGCTCCTAAATCCTAGATTCCTCCTATAGTGTTGGAAAATCTACACCTTTACATTTTCACACTATGTTTGGGTCCCCTGATAAATTAATTAAACAATTGCAAACATTAATTAAATTACCTTAGGCTTGAAATTGGTGTGTCCTTGGTTTGGGGCCTAAGACCCATTCGCCCAAAGACGAATGGGCCCTCCTTAAGTTTAGGACCCCAATTTTTAATATATTTTTGGAAAAATCTTCATGATTAAAATTCAATTTGCAATTATCAACCTTTGATGTTTATTTTTCAGAAAATTAAAACATTCTTATAAATACAAGATATTTTATCAAATTCAACCAAACAATCTAGAATTTTCAAGAGACACCTATAGCAAATATTATTATGAAGATGTTCAAGAGTAGATTTTCATAGATGAAACTTCTCCCATCATGTAGTTTCCACCTATTATGTCTAATACTATGAACTTCTATGGAATATAGAAATGGTGAGGTCCCTTTCCCTCATCTAAGAGATTCTAATCCTCGATGAGAAATGGAATTTAGCAATAGTAGAAAATGACTAGAAAACCAATTATCAAGATGATGTTGGTGTGTTTGCCCTCAAAGTGGTAGTTAATTTTGAGGTCGCAGTGGGGCTTTTAAATCTGACACTAGATGACTTTAACTTGGCCGTTACGACTCATGAGAGGGGGCGAACTAGAGACAATTAATTCAATGCATCCCGATCTAATGCGAAATAAAATTTCATTGTTTTCGATGACAACAAAAACAATATGAGAGTCATGACCCAAGATGTACGCTCCACAAGGCAACTTGGAATTTTAAGTGGCGATTATGTTCTAACAAAAGGTTAAAGTCAACAAAATAAATAAAATATGTCCATCGGTGGAAGACGCTGAAGAAAATTCTCACCAATCTATTTTCAAATCGTCGAAATTGTCTGGTCTGTAAAATTATGTATTCATCATTTATTTTCTTTTTCGTTGGTGACAATTCAAATGATTTTACCTTTCTTTGGTCGCACAAGAAATGGTTTTATTTTCTTGGTCGGTCACGGCTTTTACCTTTATCTCTTCATTTCGACCGTATATTTTAGGGTGGCAGTCTCTATCTCATTTATCACAGTAGTTGTGTCGCCGAAGATAAGCATGCATATCACAGGTTTCCCGTAAATTATATTATGAATCGCGGTCCTGTTCTTGACTTGCTTTATTGTAATATAGACCACCCATCGATGCAAAATCACAGTGTCACGGGTCATGATGTTCGGGACTGCTTTTAACTTTACAACTGTACAATCAAAGGTCAATAATAATCTACATGAGTGACATCAGCGAACATCAGATCAATAATAATCTACATGGGTGACCTTTATTATAATAGTTTGGACAAAAATATCCTCTAGAAGTCCCTCGTAAGTATGATAAGTATTAGTATGATGTTTGAGTGGAAGAGATGATGAGCAAGAGAAAGTATCAAAATTTTTCCATGAGAGCCCTAACACATTGCCTCATATTTTGTTTGACTTGATTCACTTATAACAATGTATATATTCAACACGATTAATTATAATTAACAATTTATCGTGACTAAGAATGGCTATGGTTAACAAACCCCATAAAGCTCATTACTTTTATACTTTCAAATGAAAAACGTAAAATCGACTCAAATGACCAAAATTTGCTTTGATTGACTTGATCCGCTTTAGGCATTCACCGGTTTAAAGTTCATTTCTTGACTTGACCTTGCTTCAACATAAACATTTACCGCTGTAGCGGGACGGGCCATAATGATTCTTCTGGCAGGTTCACGACTTTTTCCTTTATCTCTTCATTTCATCGCAATGGGCAATCTATCTCATTTATCATTGTAGCTGTCAGCCGAAGATAAGCATGCGTCACTATTCTTGACGATAACCATCTATCCATTAAGATATTTCAGATTGATTTAACTTTAATCAATGCAAAAGCTTATCATGTTCATTGCAGTCGGAATGGGAAAGCCAGTGTCCAAAGATCTTATTTTTGGGAATCAGAATTTTCATAATAGGTCTTATAGTTTATTTAGTTCCATTATTTCAAATTATTCCTAATCATAATCAACCACTATCCTTAAAATAATCCCACCAACCCTAGGTCTAATCGACTCACCCATTGAGGTTGAAAGTCTCTTGGCTTTGTGATTTTGGAAGATTTTTAATGAACTTTTGGGAAGAGGGCTCCTAAATCCTAGATTCCTCCTATAGTGTTGGAAAATCTACACCTTTACATTTTCACACTATGTTTGGGTCCCCTGATAAATTAATTAAACAATTGCAAACATTAATTAAATTACCTTAGGCTTGAAATTGGTGTGTCCTTGGTTTGGGGCCTAAGACCCATTCGCCCAAAGACGAATGGGCCCTCCTTAAGTTTAGGACCCCAATTTTTAATATATTTTTGGAAAAATCTTCATGATTAAAATTCAATTTGCAATTATCAACCTTTGATGTTTATTTTTCAGAAAATTAAAAAATTCTTATAAATACAAGATATTTTTATCAAATTCAAATCCTAAACAATCTAGAATTTTCAAGAGATCAATTCCTATAGCAAATATTATTATTAAAGATGTTCAAGAGTAGATTTTCATAGATGAAACTTCCCCATCATGTAGTTTCCATCATTATGTCTAATGCTATGAACTTCTATGGAATATAGAAATGGTGAGGTCCCTTTCCCTCGTCTAAGAGATTCTAATCCTCGATGAGAAATGGAATTTAGCAATAGTAGAAAATGACTAGAAAACCAATTATCAAGATGATGTTGGTGTGTTTGCCCTCAAAGTGGTAGTTAATTTTGAGGTCGCAGTGGGGCTTTTAAATCTGACACTAGATGACTTTAACTTGGCCGTTACGACTCATGAGAGGGGTCGAACTAGAGACAATTAATTCAATGCATCCCGATCTAATGCGAAATAAAATTTCATTGTTTTCGATGACAACAAAAACAATATGAGAGTCATGACCCAAGATGTACGCTCCACAAGGCAACTTGGAATTTTAAGTGGCGATTATGTTCTAACAAAAGGTTAAAGTCAACAAAATAAATAAAATATGTCCATCGGTGGAAGACGCTGAAGAAAATTCTCACCAATCTATTTTCAAATCGTCGAAATTGTCTGGTCTGTAAAATTATGTATTCATCATTTATTTTCTTTTTCGTTGGTGACAATTCAAATGATTTTACCTTTCTTTGGTCGCACAAGAAATGGTTTTATTTTCTTGGTCGGTCACGGCTTTTACCTTTATCTCTTCATTTCGACCGTATATTTTAGGGTGGCAGTCTCTATCTCATTTATCACAGTAGTTGTGTCGCCGAAGATAAGCATGCATATCACAGGTTTCCCGTAAAGTATATTATGAATCGTCGGTCACTGTTCTTGACTTGCTTTATTGTAATATAGACCACCCATCGATGCAAAATCACAGGTGTCACGGGTCACTGATGTTCAGGACTGCTTTTAACTTTACAATCTGTGACAATCAAAGGTCAATAATAATCTACATGAGTGACAATCTGTGAACATCAAAGATCAATAATAATCTACATGGGTGATCTTTATTATAATAGTTTGGACAAAAAATATCCTCTAGAAGTCCCTCGGTAAGTATGATAAGTATTAGTATGATGTTTGAGTGGAAGAGATGATGAGCAAGAGAAAGTACCGTTAAATTTTTCCATGAGAGCCCTAACACATTGCCTCATATTTTGTTTGACTTGATTCACTTATAACAATGTATATATTCAACACGATTAATTATAATTAACAATTTAGTCTGTGACTAAGAATGGCGATGGTTAACAAACCCCATAAAGCTCATTACTCTTTATACTTTCAAATGAAAGCCAACGTAAAACGGTCAAAATGACCAAAATTTGCTTGATTGACTTGACCAGCTTTAGGCATTCACGGTTTAAAGTTCATTTCTTGACTTGACCTTTGCTTCAACATAAACATTTACTGTTGTAACGTGGACGGGCCATAATGATTCTTCGGGCAGCCGTCGGTCACTCACGACTTTTCCCTTTATCTCTTCATTTCGACCGTACGCTTTCCGTGGGCAGTCTCTATCTCATTTATCATTGTAACTGTGTCGCCGAAGATAAGCATGCGTCACTCACTGTTCTTGACTTGATAGACCATCTATCCATTAAGATATTCAGGATTGATTTAACTTTAATCAATGCAAAAGCTTATCATGTTCATTGCAGTCAGGACGGTGGAAAGCCGTGTCCAAAGCAGATCTTATTTTTGGGAATCTGTAATTTTCATAATAGGTCTTATAGTTTATTTAGTTTCATTATTTCAAATTATTCCTAATCATAATCAACCACTATCCTTAAAATAATCCCACCAACCTAGGTCTAATCGACTCACCATTGAGGTTGAAAGTCTCTTGGCTTTGTGATTTTGGAAGATTTTTAATGAACTTTTGGGAAGAGGGCTCCTAAATCCTAGATTCCTCCTATAGTGTTGGAAAATCTACACCTTTACATTTTCACACTATGTTTGGGTCCCCTGATAAATTAATTAAACAATTGCAAACATTAATTAAATTACCTTAGGCTTGAAATTGGTGTGTCCTTGGTTTGGGGCCTAAGACCCATTCGCCCAAAGACAAATGGGCCCTCCTTAAGTTTAGGACCCCAATTTTTAATATATTTTTAGAAAAATCTTCATGATTAAAATTCAATTTGCAATTATCAACCTTTGATGTTTATTTTTCAGAAAATTAAAAAATTCTTATAAATACAAGATATTTTTATCAAATTCAAATCCTAAACAATCTAGAATTTTCAAGAGATCAATTCCTATAGCAAATATTATTATTAAAGATGTTCAAGAGTAGATTTTCATAGATGAAACTTCCCCATCATGTAGTTTCCATCATTATGTCTAATGCTATGAACTTCTATGGAATATAGAAATGGTGAGGTCCCTTTCCCTCATCTAAGAGATTCTAATCCTCGATGAGAAATGGAATTTAGCAATAATAGAAAATGACTAGAAAACCAATTATCAAGATGATGTTGGTGTGTTTGCCCTCAAAGTGGTAGTTAATTTTGAGGTCGCAGTGGGGCTTTTAAATCTGACACTAGATGACTTTAACTTGGCCGTTACGACTCATGAGAGGGGTCGAACTAGAGACAATTAATTCAATGCATCCCGATCTAATGCGAAATAAAATTTCATTGTTTTCGATGACAACAAAAACAATATGAGAGTCATGACCCAAGATGTACGCTCCACAAGGCAACTTGGAATTTTAAGTGGCGATTATGTTCTAACAAAGGTAAAGTCAACAAAATAAATAAAATATATGTCCATCCCGATTGGAAGGTATTTGAAGAAAATTCTGCCAATCTATTTTTCAAATGGAAACCGAGGGTATGCAGTACAGCAAATTATGTATTCATCATTTTATTTTTTTCTTTTAGTTGGTGACAATTCAAATGATTTACCTTTCTTTGGTGCTTTACAAAGAAATGGTTTTATTTATTTTTCTTGGTGGTCGGCACCTTTATCTGCTATTTTATTGCAGGTATATTTTTTAGAGGGTGGCGGTCTCTATCTCATTTATCCGCGAGTAGTTGTCGCCCGAAGATAAGCATGCGTATCCGCGAGGGTTTCCCCGTGAAATTATATTATGAATGCATTCGGTCCGTTCGGCTTGCTTTATTGTAATATAGACCACCCTTCGATGCAAAATCACAGGTGTCACGGGTCACTGATGTTCAGGACTGCTTTTAACTTTACAATCTGTGACAATCAAAGGTCAATAATAATCTACATGAGTGACAATCTGTGAACATCAAAGATCAATAATAATCTACATGGGTGATCTTTATTATAATAGTTTGGAAAAAAAATATCCTCTAGAAGTCCCTCGGTAAGTATGATAAGTATTAGTATGATGTTTGAGTGGAAGAGATGATGAGCAAGAGAAATCGCATTAGAAATTTTTCCATGAGCCTAACACGCTGCCTCATATTTTGACGGTTACTTATAACAATGTATATATTCAACACGTTAATTATAATTAACAATTTGATGCAGTGACTAAGAATGGCGATAGTTAACAAACCCATAAAGCTCATTACTCTTTATACTTTCAAATGAAAATAGCGTAAAAGCAGACTCAAAATGACCAAATTTGCTTGATTGACTTGACCTTAAGCTTTAGGCATTCACGGTTTAAAGTTCATTTCTTGACTTGACCTTTGCTTCAACATAAACATTTCTTTATTTGTAGCGTGGGCCGGGCCATAATGATTCTTGGTGTGAAGTCGGTCCTCCACGACTTTTCCCCTTTATCTCTTCATTTCGATTAAATGCGGCTTTCCGTGGGCAATCTCTATCTCATTTGTATCATTGTAGGCTGTGTCGTAGAAGATAAGCATCGTCCTCACTATTCTTGACTTGATAGACCATCTATCCATTAAGATATTAGGGATTGATTTAACTTTAATCAATGCAAAAAGCTTATCATGTTCATTGTAATTAGGGACGGTGGAAAGCGTGTCCAGCGAATCTTATTTTGGGAATCACATGAAAATTTTTCATAATAGGTCTTATAGTTTATTTAGTTTCATCATTTCAAATCATTCCTAACCATAATCAACCCCTATCCTTAAAATAATCCCACCAACCCAAGTCTTATTGACTCACCATTGAGGTTGAAAGTCTCTTGGCTTTGTGATTTTGGAGGATTTTTAATGAACTTTTGGGAAGAGGGCTCATAAATCCTAGATTCCTCCTATAGTGTTGGAAAATCTACACCTTTACATTTTCACATTATGTTTGAGTCCCCTGATAAATTAATTAAACAATGACAAACATTAATTAAATTACCTCGGGCTTGAAATTGGTACATGTCTTAGGTTTGGAACCTAAGACCCATTCTCCCAAAGGCAAATGGGTCCCCTTTAAGTTTAGGACCCCAATTTTTAATATGTTTTTGGCAAAATTTTCATGATTAAAATTCAATTTGCAATTATCAACCTTTGATATTTAGTTGTCGGAAAATTATAAATTTTTCTATAAATACAAGATCTTTTTATCAAATTTAAATCCTAAACAATCTAGAGTTTTCAAGAGATCAATTCCTATAGCAAATATTATTATTAAAGATGTTCAAGAGTAGATTTTCATAGATGGAAACTTCCCCATCATGTAGTTTCCATCATTATGTCTAATGCTATGAACTTCTATGGAATATATAGAAATGGTGAGGTCCCTTCCTCATCTAGAGATTCTAATCCTAGATGAGAAATGGAATTTGCTTAATGGTAATGACGAAAACCAATTATCAAGATGATGTTGGTGTGTTTGCCCCTCCAAGTGGTAGTTAATTTTTGAGGTCGCGATGGGGCTTTAAATCTGACACTAGATGACTTTAACTTGGCCGTTCTGACTCATGAGAGAAGTCGGGCAAAGACAGGTAATTGATGCATCGATCTAATCTGAAATAAAAGAATTTCATTGTTTTTCGATTGACATAAAAACAATATGAGAGTCATGACCCAAGATATGCGCTCCTGAGGCAACTTGGAGATTTTAGAAATTGGCGATTATGTTCTAACAAAGGTTAAAAGTCAACAAAATAAATAAAAATATGTCCATCGATTTGGAAAGGCGAAAATTCTCACCAATCTATTTTCAAATGCGTCGAGAATTATGCAGTGCGTAAAGTGTGTATTCATCATTTATTTTCTTTTTTTCGTTGGTGACAATTCAAATGATTTACCTTTCTTTGGTCGCTGAAATGGTTTTATTTTCTTGGTCGGTCACGGCTTTTACCTTTATCTATTCATTTCGACCGTATATTTTAGGGTGGCAGTCTCTATCTCATTTATCACAGTAGTTGTGTCACCGAAGATAAGCATGCATATCACAGGTGTCCCGTAAAGTATATTATGAATCATCGGTCACTGTTCTTGACTTGCTTTATTGTAATATAGACCACCCATCGATGCAAAATCACAGGTGTCACGGGTCACTGATGTTCAGGACTGCTTTTAACTTTACAATCTGTGACAATCAAAGGTCAATAATAATCTACATGAGTGACAATCTGTGAACATCAAAGATCAATAATAATCTACATGGGTGATCTTTATTATAATAGTTTGGACAAAAAATATCCTCTAGAAGTCCCTCGGTAAGTATGATAAGTATTAGTATGATGTTTGAGTGGAAGAGATGATGAGCAAGAGAAAGTACTGTTAAATTTTTCCATGAGAGCCCTAACACATTGCCTCATATTTTGTTTGACTTGATTCACTTATAACAATGTATATATTCAACACGATTAATTATAATTAACAATTTAGTCTGTGACTAAGAATGGCGATGGTTAACAAACCCCATAAAGCTCATTACTCTTTATACTTTCAAATGAAAGCCAACGTAAAACAGACTCAAAATGACCAAATTTGCTTGATTGACTTGACCTTCGCTTTAGGCATTCACCAGTTTTAAAGTTCATTTCTTGACTTGACCTTTGCTTCAACATAAACATTTACTGTTGTAACGTGGACGGGCCATAATGATTCTTCGGGCAGCCGTCGGTCACTCACGACTTTTCCCTTTATCTCTTCATTTCGATCGTACGCTTTCCGTGGGCAATCTCTATCTCATTTATCATTGTAGCTGTGTCGCCGAAGATAAGCATGCGTCACTCACTATTCTTGACTTGATAGACCATCTATCCATTAAGATATTCAGGATTGATTTAACTTTAATCAATGCAAAAGCTTATCATGTTCATTGCAGTTAGGACGGTGGAAAGCCGTGTCCAAAGCAGATCTTATTTTTGGGAATCTGTAATTTTCATAATAGGTCTTATAGTTTATTTAGTTTCATTATTTCAAATTATTCCTAATCATAATCAACCACTATCCTTAAAATAATCCCACCAACCTAGGTCTAATCGACTCACCATTGAGGTTGAAAGTCTCTTGGCTTTGTGATTTTGGAAGATTTTTAATGAACTTTTGGGAAGAGGGCTCCTAAATCCTAGATTCCTCCTATAGTGTTGGAAAATCTACACCTTTACATTTTCACACTATGTTTGGGTCCCCTGATAAATTAATTAAACAATTGCAAACATTAATTAAATTACCTTAGGCTTGAAATTGGTGTGTCCTTGGTTTGGGGCCTAAGACCCATTCGCCCAAAGACCAATGGGCCCTCCTTAAGTTTAGGACCCCAATTTTTAATATATTTTTGGAAAAATCTTCATGATTAAAATTCAATTTGCAATTATCA
>VDFB02295287.1:0-17190 GCA_007258455.2 Sequoia sempervirens
GGGAGAACCAAGCAAATTAGTTCTCAACATATATTACAATTCCTCTGAGGCAATAAAAAATAAGGAAAGGGACAATTGGAATCCTTGTCTTATAAACCTTTTCAAAGGGAAAGGGTCAAAAATTGTTCCATTGACAATAACCTAGGCATTTGCATCCTTAAATAATATTTTAACCATATTGTAGATTTTTTTTGGGAACCCAAAGGCTTCTAACATTATAATGAAAAAGGACCATTCAACTCTATCGTATGCCTTTTCAAAATCCAACAAAAGCATTCCAACTTTTTGACTACTTCTATTAGCCCAATCCATTGCTTCCCAGCTAGTGATTAAATTTTCTAGTATATATTTGTTTTTGATAAATCCAATTTTTGTGTCATTTATTATCATTGGAAGGATCTTAGTTAGTCTTCTAGTAACCAATTTTGTAAGGATTTTGTAAGATATAAAGTAAAGTTATATTCCTCCAGTTTCTTATGTTTCTTTTATCCCCATTCTTTGGAAGAAACTTTATTCATTTCCTCTATTTATATTTTCCCCTAGTGTTCTATCTTGAATAGCTTCCTCATATAGTTCAAGCAGATCTTCCACAGTCCAATCCAAGTTAGCCTTGTAAAACTCTACATGAAGTCCATCTACACCCAGATATTTACCCTTTTGAAAGGAAAGAATAGTATTTTGTAATTTTTTCTTTATAATTTCCTTCTCAAGCTCAACAACCATTTCATCTATTATTTTCTTTGACACTATTATTTTACAAAAGGATTGGGCTTGGTCATGTATACATTAGATTTACCTTATACCTTGAAGATATTCCTATTAAAGTATTTAAACACCTTTACTATATCCTATCTCATGCAACCATTTATCAATGTCAATAATTGGACCAATATTTTCAATAGCCATCTTCTTCCTTAAGAGATTGAAGAATAATTTTGACCCTTTCTCTCCATCTTTTACCCAATTGTCCTTTTCCCTGATCTTATCTCCTTGAGATATTTTCACTTGAAATAACCTTAATTTATATTTGATTTTATCTAAATGGAGGGTCTTATCCACATTTTCAACATCACTTTGAATTTCTTTTTCAGCAACATGTAATTCATCTTGTAAAGCACATTCCCACCTTCTGCTTTCTATAGCTAATTTTTTACCAACTATTTGGAAGGGGGTCTTAATCCTAAGCATCAATGTATTCTAATACTCTTTTATAGAAGACTTAGGCAAAAACCTTTTATTTATAAATTTAAGAGTGGCTATCCCACTCAAACAATCTTCATCCTTTAGTAGTTCACTGTTTAGCTTGAACAAATAATTTTTCCTTATGTTATTGCTATTTGAATGATTTTTTAGCACAATCTTTGCCTCAATTAGATAATGGTCAGACATAGTTTATGGCTCCACCTTGACATTGTTGACGTCTTCATTTTGTTCAAAATAGAAGGCCTCATCATTTGCATAGAATATATCTAGCCTTTGGTTGTTACACTAGGTAAACCATATACTTTTTCTTTCATTTTTTTCCCTCTAGAGGATCAAATAGTTTTAAAGTTTTTTTCATTCTAAGCCAATAAAATTGTTCATTACCTTTCCATGACAAACACATCCCTCCTTCTTTGTCTTCTTTATTCTCAATCATGTTGAAGTCACCCCCAATTATCCAAGGAACTTTGGGTAGATTGGTGGAAATCCATTTCCACACCTCTATTATTTTTCTATAATCATTAGGAGCATATATGGAGCATAATCCAAACTTATTCTCATTATTTTCAACAACAACCCATAAGCATTTGCTACAAGGAGAACAACTGGAACTTCTAATGAATAGGCTCCATTTTTGGTTTAAAAGTATAGCATTTTCACCCTTTCCCTTTTCATGGTTTGTATAAAAGAAACAAGGCTTTTTCCATATAAATTTTAGGCTAACTTCTAGTTAAATCCCAATAGTTTTTTCTTCTTTCAACATTAGACAATCTAGGTCTAAGGTTTCCACCTTGACACTATCCTTCACAATGAAAGGAACAATCACATGCTTCACTATAGGTCTACCCAAGGATATCAATGCTAGGTTTGGGTCATGTTGTGGCCTCACTCTATCATGTGAGGATCCCCCACCTCTACCCTGGAAATCTAAAAAGTTAAAATAGTTTGGAATCACATTGAGGACAAACTCACAATAGAGTTTCTTCAAAAAGTATTATGGCACCTCATATTGCATGAAGGTTAGTAAAAAACCATCCACCACCTAGCCCAAAAATTATTCTTTATACCTTCGTGGTGGCACCAATGGATAGGGACCCTCTCACATCTAGTTGCTAAGGGTTGATTGGTTTGTGGGTCAGTGAAGAGGGAACATAAGTCATATTTGTTAATTTTCCTTTTCTTTACTTGCTCATAGGATATTTTATTTGCATAAAATTGATGCTTTTGGGTGATCCACAATAGTGGTTTACAATTTTGTTAAGCGGACACTAAATTATTATTTTTAACTAAATCTTCACATTCGAGCAGCTATAGTGGCTAAGCGGAATTGTGAAGAATTTGAAGATAATACAAACTAGAGTCTCATTGCATTTTTTCTATAGATTCTAAAAATATTTTTTGAAATTTTTGGAATCAGATTGCACTTCTTTTTCCATCTCCATGAAAACTAGTTTTTTTAGAAAACAACATTTTTAAAACGCGACGCACACCATATGACACATAAATTTTTTTCCTTGAAGGAAAAAATTCTAATTCTTTCTAATTTAGATTTGTAACTTCAATATCTAGTGCTTCCACTTGGTTAGACAATTTTTTATTGAGTATTTTTTTTCTTTAATCAAGTTTTCGAGAAGTCAAACCAATTACAATTCGGACATAGTAGCGACCATTATAATGCATAACTTTTTGTATATATCGAAATTCAATTGTTTTGTTGGATCAAGGACTTCAATATGCGGTGCACTCATATTTTTTCAATTTTTGATAATTTGCTATTTTTCCACATGTGCAGAACAAAGACCTTCATTTTAGATGAAAAACCTATGTTTAATAAAACTAAAAAAACAAATACATAATAAAACTAAAACATATTAAAATTATATTCATTGGATAGCTCATTCTGAGGACTACCTGATTCAAGATGGGTTTGTGAAGATTCCTCCATTTCCATCCTCAACTTGAGCTCTGAAGTGCCAAAATTCAGGTTTTTTTGTGTCTCAGGGAGGGGATGAGGAATAAGGGGGTTTCGCTTGAACCAGGGGGTTCATTCAAACTAGCAGTTTCGTGAACCCAACACATAAAGAGGTTTTTGTTGGCATTTTTGGTGGGAAAGCATTAAAGGGTTCACGGGAGCCAGTTCGAACCCCCTAATTGGTTGATCCCGAACCATTATGTTTGTCTGAACCTAGAATCAATATTTTTCCATGCATTCATTTTACGTGAATTTTCCTTTTCTTTACTTGCTCATAGGATATTTTATTTGCATAAAATTGCTTTTGTTCTTCCCTCTTATTGGACCAAAAATTAATTTGCATGCTCATTGATCCTACATGAGACATGACAGATTGTTGGGATTCAACAAGGCTTGTCCTATGAGGGTTTTTTGCAAAAGGATCTTTCAACCCTGTAATCAATTCTTCAAGATGTTTTTTATTATCTTCTATTTTCCCTAGTATGTTTTCTTGTGTTCCTGGGGGATGTCTAGGAATTGATAGAGGTGTTTCTTGTGGTTCTTGTTTAGGAGGGTCTTCATGAGGAGGTGATGGAATATTTTCAACATTTGGGGGTGGAATATTCATTTCTTGGAAATTAAAACAAATTAAAACAAAAAAACCTAATTCAATCTATAATTTAATCAAAATTTGAAACTAAAAAAGTAGAGATACTTACCTCTTTGATCTCGTCGGTATATTGACAACATCTTGATGAATATTTCACAACCTCAAGGTGAAAAATGGTAATGTATTTTGGTGAGTGTGGGTTGAAGAGTAGAAAATACGCAGGTCTTGGGTTGAAGAGCAAAAAAATGACAAGAAAGTTTTGTTTTTTTTCTTTTATAACATCATTCACAATGGTGAATGCCAAATTTTGTGCTCCCCAAATGTTCATTTCAAGCATAAAAAATAAAGTGGCATCTTTTTTGTGTTACATATTTTTGCATATACCCAATCATCCCAATGGGGTCCAATAGCATAAGCATAAAATGAAATCTATACATCCATCATATAATACTTAAATAATTCATTCCTTCTAAACATCAATAATCACATGTTCATATTTAATCATAACACAAATAATGTATTTCACCAAACTGAAGCATAATAATAAACAAATCATGTAAATGAACAAAAGCCACCAATCAACATGTTGAGGAATATCATCTCGAACATGCAGTTGTTCATACAGACCAATCAGAGCCATAAAATAATCACCATAACAAACACGAGAAGTCAGTGAAGCCAAAACACCGATCTCACATCAACAAGATGCAAACAAGAGGGGCACTACATTAGATCACTATCTAGTCAAGTTATCCTATGTGAAATACCTAGAAAGAATATAGTTATGTATTCATTAAATTGATGGAGGAAAATGATCCTTAACTATGAAAGTTCTTGAAAGTGATAATATATATTTAGGTTCCTTTTAATTCTTGAAAGAGAAATATATTCCTATAGTGAATACTCCTTAGATACAAATTGTTTTATTTAATTTTTTGATATCAGTTTAATACCCATATCAATATCTTTGAATACCTCTATATGGTAATAATAATGTGAATTATGTAACAAGTCATCTCGTGAAAAGAAAGAAATGGATGGTAGTTGCTATTTAAGTTGAATTTGAGACTTTGAATTTTACAGGTTAGTTTTACATGGTGCAAGACCAATCTTGGATCATGGGATTGACCTAGAACAATGTAATGCTAGTATCACTGTGCATGATAGATATTTAGATATGTGGAGTGAAAAATGCCAAATGCAAGGGAATATATGTATATATAATATAGATAAAGAAAGGTCAAATATGTGAGAATGCACATGTAAATGGATATAGATGAAAGGTAGGGAATAAACCCAAATTCAAATAAGATTTTTCTATTTTTCAATATATCTATTAATCTATTCTTGAAAAATTATCCTAGAAAACTATTTTGAATTAGCATGGGTATGTATATTTAACTTTATAATTTTACCCAAATGTTAAGGTGCATGTGAATGCTATCATGGAAACGTGTATTAAAGTAAATGGGAACTAATAAAAATTAATAAAAATTAAATAAATTCAAACATAAAAAGGGATAATTAGGTCTATGTAAAGTATTAGACCCTTCTATATCTAAACATGTATGTTCATCCTTTAACAATGATACTGGACACAAGAACTTCTAAAATAGAGAATGTTTTTGAACAAACTCGGATATTGGGGGTTGAATCAGTATCAATAAAAACTTAAACCCTTTAGATCTTAAACCCTTCAACAACATGCAAATTTAGACTTTTAACAAGATCAACAACTTATAAACAGATTAGCAACACTTGATCAAATCAACAAAAATGAAAGGTAGGATAATGAACACACATTCACAAGATAACACTAGATTTACATGGAAAACTCAAGATGGGAAAAACCACAGTGAGAAATCTCACAATATAGGAAGCTTACTACTTACAAAATTACAATTTGTTTTAAGACTCATTGTCTAAGGAAGCACACTGCTCCCTAATGGACTTGCAAGCTAAGGCACATAATCTTAGGGAAAGATACAAAGGACTTGCAGGTTGAGGTGCACAAACCCATGGTAAGATACAAAATACAAGGAGCTATTAAAGAGACTCACTATCTGATAGCATGAAATGTGAAGATTTAGAATCACAACATATGTCAATAATACACTTTGCTAACTGAGGTGTTAAAGCTCATATGATCTTTCTTTTCCACAAATAATTGCATCATTCCATACTCACACACCGCATCACACTCACACTTCATTGCAACTAATTTTTTCTTTCATTTATATCCTTTGCAAGATCTCAAAACACCAATTAGGTCATCCAGAGCATAAGATAAATAATAACCTCAACAAGTTGGCCACAAAAACATAATGCAACTGGGCGGGTGCATGAAGTTGGGTAGCAATTTTGTGGCCACTTTTTAAAAAAAGTTTGAAAAATCATAGCATGAGCGTGTTATAACGCACTTGCGTTATTGCACATTAAAAGAAAAAAAAAGGTGAAAGCCATTCATTTTCATTTTGATTATTTTTTTGTTCTGCCTGCGGCCAAAACCCCCAACTTTTGTGTTCGCGTTCTAGGAGGATGTATTGTGCAAAAATCTTCAACAACAATTGCTATTTGTTTGCAAGGATGGCACCACGATGATGAAGAGGTGGGAGAGGTAAGTATTGTTTGCTGTTTGTTTTGAATTTCTTAGTTTTAGGTTGATTTTGTTAGTTTTAGGTTATATTTGATACATATTTTTTTGAATTTGTAGGAGATACAAATGAGCCTACAAACCCTCAAAATCGTCAACAAGAAGAGCAACCAAATCCTCAAGAACAAAATCCTCAACAAGAAAATCAACCTCAACAACAACCTCCTCCACCAATCACTCAACACCCTTCTAGCACTCAACAAAATTTAATGAGTGAAATTGAGAACAACAAAAAAAAATGAAGATTTTATTAGTAGGTTGAGTGATCCAAATGGTTCAACCACAGAAAGAATGACCCTAGAAAATTCATTGAAAGATATGTTAAAAAATGTAGATTCAATTAGCAAACAAATAACTGGATGGCAAGATAGGAGGCAGGCAGCTAGGGCATATTATGCGGATAAACTATCATATAAACAAATAAAGGATTTAAAAATTACAAAAGGTGATTTATGCTCATTATTCACTGACCCACACAGAAATCAAAATCTTAGCCTCAATGCAAAGAGGTTTCCTATTCATTGGTGCCACCACCAAGAGATTAGGAATCATTTTTATGATAGGTGGTACATGGTCTTTGATGACTGACCGTGAAACAATTGTGAAGTCCCCCAGTATTTTCTTAGGAAACTATACAGTGAGTTCATATTGAACAAAATCCCAAATTATTTTGATATGAGGGACTTCCAGGGGAGAGGTGGGGAGTCGGCTCAGGATAGGCTCGGTGCACAACCGGATCCTATGCGGCAAGGGAGATGAGCTCTTGCTAGACCACCTCATAAGTACATTGTTATGCCTGCCATCGCGAAGGAGAGTTCCGACCTAGAGACATTGTAGGTGATCAACACTTTGACCTAGAGTGTCATCCATCATACTAGCCCTATTCTACAGCACCATCCAGGGGAGTCTTCAAGTGGTGGCCTTCGAACCCATGTGTGTCAATCTTGCAGGGCGACTTGTTCATATGACCCCACCAACACTTAGGAGGCTGCTACACAAGATCCATATGCAACTACGGAGATGGAGAGGGCGGATGATATTTTGCATGATGCGTATGACATTGATACTCAGGTAAAAGTTAGCATGTTCATTGAATTTAATTTATTAAATTTTGATTTTGAAATGCAAGATTAACTAATTTAGTTTTATGATTTTAATAAAATTACAAGGTCACAGTGTTGAGACTAGATATGCCGGCCCTCCACCTACTTTTTTCTACAAAACACCTATCGGTGGGGTATGTAACTAGTAAACAATTATAAATTTATTACATGTTAATAGCATTGTTTTGTGAATGGTATTTTAATATGTGATTTTGGATGTTGAACATGGTAATATTAGAGGTTTCGAGGGAACACCTCCTAGTGCCAGTGGATTTACTCAAACCTACATGTAGGTAATAGAATAAAGAGTTTAACTAATGAATTGTACTTAATAGATTTGTGTAGTTTATATTCATATAATTGGTTACGTTGCACTGTACATCATTCAAAATCAAAACATTACTTCACATTTCATAACTAATAACTAGATGTTGATAGATGACAAAATTTTAACTACAATATAGTTGTTTAGAAAGTCAACATAAGGAGTGATTCAATTACTTCACATGGAGGCATGCGCTTGCAAAGGTGAACCTGCACGACAAACTATGGATGCTTGGAAAAAATCTATGAAACCATAATAGCACTCTTTCTACCACTAACTCCTCAGCCAACCCTCATATAGTGCATTTTGCAATTACATGATTTAGGTGCTCCTACACCATACTCCCTGGGTACAAAAGATTTATGCCCCATAAATCACTCCATAGGTCTACTCCAACCTTCTGCACAATCCCTTCAAACCTGCTCCAAGTCCCTTGCATGGAAATCTTCCTCCAAGGCACTTTGTACCCTTCATGCTTTGCTTTGTCTTGGTCTTGCCATGCTTGATCTTCCTTAAATGGATCTTTTTGCTGCCCTTTTTCTTCATTAACAACTGCAAAAAAAATTCAATATACAAAACTAAACAACCATGCATTAGTATCTCTCGTTCATGCTCTTCCATGAGCCTTTTCCAATTATACATGTAGTTTTTCCCTTCAATTCCACTATCTACAACATAACCTACATTTTTTCCTTCCACTTCCATTTTAACCCTTGGTCTGACCACTATCAGAAGAATGAACAAATTAGGGAGATAACCAATGATTCCCTTCACTCTCAGCCTCTTATCCTTCCAGTTCACATCTATACTTAGATTCACTATGCTTGGATCCCCTGTCTCAATAGTATACAACTGCCTACTTACTAAACTCAACAAACAAGGACAACTCATTGTCCCAATCTCAGACTTTCCTCTCTTCTCTATCTCATTTGGAGACCACACACACTGTATTCTCTTAGCCATTCCCTGGCCAAAAACTGCCAACTTCTCAGTGTTAGTCTTTGTCCTTATTGAAACCCTCTACAAAACCTTTACCATCTTTCCTTCACCTCTCATGGTGACTACACACTCCAACCTTTGCTCAAATTCTATACACATTTTCTCAGACTCTCCAAACTCTTCCATTATTTCCTATCATGCTTCATGGCTTACTGTCTTTTCCTTGTCTTTCACAACCTGTCCATCATCTACTCTCAGGTCTTGTATCAGACCCTTAGCTTCTACCATCACTGCCTTCATGGCTTGTACTGTATTCTCAAACTCATCACCTTCTTGACTGTCTACCTCATACCTCTGAGATTCCATTCCAAGGACCTTGGTCCTATCAATTTCAGGAACATAATTCATTTTTCCTTCATCCCCTCTAATTACTATGCTCTCACATTGATTTACTTCAACCAACTTTCTCTTCTTCACTTGCATCAGACTTGTCTCAATTGCCTCTGTACCTTTTGCCTCATAACTCATTATATCTGCAATCTTTGCCTTCCTATCACTTGCATCTACCCTTAAGGGACACATCACTACCCCAATGATGATCTTCTCATCATCTTAAAACCTTTCATGACTTCTTTCACCCCTCTCATCATTTTCCTTTTTATACACTTCCTCCTTCATTTTCTTAGTTTTCAAGAGCTCTTTGTCCTTAGGTATGCCATCCTCGCCTTCAACCTTTTGTTGCATCTTGTGTTTTTTCCCAAATAGTGGACAACATTCTTCTTCCCTTGTGGCTCCATTATGCCAAAGTTGCTTTTTTTCAAATAAATCACCTTCATTCTTCATGATCTCATCTTCTCTTCTTAGGACCTTTGTCCCAAGCATCTTCTTCTCACAATACTTCGTCCTAGCTTTATGTACCACTATATTCTTCATGGGTGTCTGCCCTAGAACTCCATTAGCCTTTAATAAACAAACTTATACTTGTCTCTTACCTTTGACACAACCTTCAAGCTTACCTTTCCCTCTCAAGGTCATTTCACTCTTGCTTCTTTATTTCTCATCATCCTTTACACACTTTAACTTTGAATCTTCCTCTACTCTTACTGTCTTAGTAATCTTTTCACATATGGTGGTTGCAATTCTATCTTTGTCTTTATCACATTCTCCATCTTCATCTCGTGCCTTCAAGTTCTTTTCACCTCTGACCTTCACCTTATTTTTTTTCCTTGTGTCTTGAAGCTGCTCTTTTTTCTTCAATGCTTCTTCATGGTGTTTTGATCTCTCTATGGTATCTATGCTATGCCCCTCTATTCTTCCTTGTCCCTTTGTTCCTTTTGTTCTAGAAACTCCCTTTTTCCACACATGCCTATCCTTTTTTGTGCCCCATCATCCTGCAAACAATTCAAGGTATACTTTTACCCATCTTTTTCAATTTCATACACATTAAGTCTTCCATAATGTATAGAAAACCTATCAAATTTCCAAGCTCTACCTAGTATCATATGACAATCTCTTGTAGGAATAATATCACATAGTACAACATCTTTGTAAGGACTAATATGAAAATCTATAAATGCTTGAGCTCTCTAACCACAACATGCTGACTATCATTTACCCAATATTCCTTGTAAGGTGATTCATGGATTATTCTTGTCAAAGGTAGCTTTCCAACCATTTCTTCTAAAACTACATTATCCAATGAACTTGAATCAATCATTACTTTACATACCTTGCTTTTGCATTTGCATCTAGTCTAGAAAATGGAATTCCTCATATGTTCCTCTTTCTCATCCAAGCTTCTGATGGCCATACTATATTGTCACCTTCCAATGCTTCTCCTTCAATCTTAAAGAGATCTACTTCTTCGCTCTGATACCACTTTGATGCAGAGTTAGAGGACTCAAAACCACTCAAGATATCAACTTGATTTTAAAAGGCATCTAACAAGATTAAAAGAACTTGAAAAACCATTCAAAATACAATCAAGTGGATATCAATCAGTCTCCAAAGAAATTTCAAAGGATCTCATCAAATTTCACCTTTCAAGCAAGCTTTCCTTAGTAATAGTGGCTACCTGGTTTTAGGGATTTTTCACCAAATTTTCCCAAAACACTTGAAAAAATAAAAGATTATTAAGATACCCTTTTTCAAGTTATATAACATACACAAAATCCAATATCAACTCTTTTGGACCAGATCAGAGATCCAATACACCTACCATGAAAAAGGCTAGTGGGTTAGCCTACTTTTACAAAGAGAGTACCCTCTAAACTCCACCAAACACTCTAAAACCTTGGGGAAGCAATTTAAATTCCCAAAAACCACTAAATCCGCCATTAGTTTTGTTATGCCTTGCATAACCACCCCACTTTGATCTGGATCAAAATGGGTCCCCCTTTGTCTTTTACCTTTGGCCTTTGGTTTTTTGCCTTAGGCGTTTTCCTTTCAAAGTTCTGTCGGAGGCAGAATTGAGACCAATACCGGACTTGGAATTTCTTTCTAAGTTCGGGTCTTGATCTGACTCCGATTCCGGTTCTGACAGACCTTGGTTTTCGTTTCTTTTGTTCTTTGTCGGAGTCGGATCCGAGACCAGGTTAAGAATGTTGAACTTTCTGAAGTTCCTCATTTTGGTCCCGTCCTGGATCCAACCCTGCCTTTTCTTTGCTCTTCGTTGGTCTTTGTCGGTTTGTGTCCTTTGCCTTAGGTGTTTTCTTTTCGGCCTTGGGCATTTTGTTTTTTGTCTTTTGGTGGGCCTGGAACCGGACTAGAGTCCGAACTTGGAACTTCTTCCAATCTCTATTTTTGTTTCTTCCCAGGCCCCAGTCCCGCCGCTTTGGTCTTTTCTCCCTTATGCCGCTGTTCGCGTTGTTTGACTTGTCCTGTTCTTTTCATTTTGTTTCTTTTTAGTTGTGGGGTTTTCCTTCCCCTTTCTCTTTCATGCTGTTCCATTCTTTTCCTCTTTTCGGGTGACGTTGGAGGCAGGTTCGGAACAGAATCCGAACCTAAAACTTGGAGACTTCCTCAAAGTTTCTGGTTCGGATTTGGTTCTGACCTCGGTTCCGTCCATCGTTTTGCTTCTGTTGGTGTTTTGGTTGCTGTCCTTTGTGTTTTGGGTTTCTTCGCAGAAGCGGGGTCGGTTCAGGGTGTGAACTTGGAAATGTTGATTGTTTCCATGGCTCGTTCCCTCCTCGACTCCGGTCCCGGTCCAAATTTTCTTTTGGCTTCACCCCCGCCAGTTTCAAGGTGAGGGATGTCATTCCTGGGTCAGGTTTTGTCCTGGTCCCGGTTCCACCGGGATTTGTTTAAATTTTTCTTCCCGTGCTCGTGTTGGCTCTGCCTCTGCCAAAGTTAAGTTTCTTTTTGGTAAAAGGCATGATATTAATGTATTGTTAATGGAAATCAATGTCAAGTTGTATCGGGATCAGTCAGTCAGTCGTTATTCTTCGGTATGTGCTCTCACCGAATGATAGGAGTCTTGCCGATGAGAAGTTTTCGCATATCGGTAAAGCAAGATAATGTCGCTAAGAGGTCTCGGCGACTTCTCCATGTCTTGGTGAACCAGACGGGTAGAACACATTTTGGTATGATGGTTTGGCTTCGGGAAGAAGTCTTGGTGACTTCCTAAAGTCTCACCGATTACCGCACAAGGAGGCCCCAAATGAAGAGGGAGGTTCACCGAAGGATAGAACTTTTTCCATAATGTCTGGCTGAAGAGGTGAGGTCATGGCGACAAAAGTGGCATTGGCGGGACTCATTTTCTTTGGCATATGGTCTCGGCGAGTTCATAATGTCACACCGACATGCCACAAAGGAGTGTTATCGGTAATCTTTGGTGGGAGAATTAATAAGTCTCGACGACCAAAGAACGCACATGTAGAGACTTTCGCTAAGACATAAGGTTTCTACATAACATCTCCCCGACAGGAGGATGCTACGGTGACACATGTGTAACAAAGAAAATGCATCGGTGTGAGTACAGAGGGGTCCTGCCGATAAGGTGAGTTCACCAAAGGACATGGGACTCGGTGCAATGTCTCACTGACTCATGAAGGTCACGCCGAAAGGAAGAAGGTGGGCTCATCGCTGAGAAAACAAAGGGTCACTATAACGTCTCCCCGACCATGGAGGGTCATGCCGAAACGAAAAGAAGCCGATGACTATGAGGAGCACCACTGACAAAGATGTCTTCGGAGAGAGTATGGGCGTTCGGTGTAAAGTCTCACTGATGAGGTATAGTCACAGCGATAAGGGCGACATCGGCATAAGTGATCGAGGCTCACTGAAGTCCTGCCGACCATGGGAAGTCACACCAATAGAGGGAGATCATGCCGAAGAAGGTTTTCGGGTAAGGTTATCGGTCCCGCCATGAGGTTTCGCCGACTCATGTGGGTCATGCCGACAATAAGGAGGGGCTCAGTGAGAAAAGAATAATTCAAGGTAAGGTCTCCCTGAAGCTATGAGGTCTCCCCGATGCAGCGAATCCGCCAGTGAAAGAACTTATCGTTGTAGCTCTTGGCGCAAGCCATGACGTCTTGCCGAAGACGGATGTCTTACCGACAGCAAAGAGTGGCCCACTAGAAGAAGTAGAGTTTTCCGGGGGGGACGCGATTTCGCCATGTCGTCTAGTCGAGAGGAAGCAGTCTTGCCAATGGACTAAGCAAGATCGGTGTGATCTCTGTGGCTTGTCGGAACCTCACACCGAGTGGCTCGTGCTACATCGAAAAACTTGAAAAGAGCATCGAGCGAGGGAGAAGACAAGTCGTGAGTCAAATGGATAGTTGTGAGGTCTGCTGAGGGAGGTAGGTTGGCATTAATGGGGATATTTTGGGGCACTCGAGGCAGCTCTACTGGAGGTCGAAAATGGACACAGAGGCCAGAAATAAGTACAGTAGCTGTAAGAGATTTACAGAACTTTTCCAGGAGGCAATCTTCACCGACATGGGACAACAAGGCTTCAGATTTATTGCAGAGTTGACTTTTGTTAAAGATCTGGGCGCCGACTCTTTAGCACCGCGGGATATTTTGTAAACCCTAAAAACGAGCACCGACATTCTTCTTGGGAGAGGGTGTATATATGAAATTCTTGCCTCTTTGTAAAGGGTTCCATAATTTTTAGTGTTAGCACTTCTAGATTAGAACTTCCAGGTTTAGAGAATTGTTTAGAGCTAGAACTGTTAGGAGTTAGTCAACTAGCAGAAGGAGATCGAGTTGCATCTTGATTCTCAGTAATGAGAGCTTCTCTTGTCTTCTTGGTTAGCAGTTAGGTTTCAGTACAGGTTGGAATGTGTTTTCAAAGTTATTGTAGTGTAGATGGAAGTAGTCTGAAGACACAGGTTTTCTATACACTGGTGATTGTGCCAGATTTGTAAGTGTTGCTTATTTGTCTAACCCACAATAGAAGCAACCAGATTCGAATCTATTTCATATTGCGTTCCAGAACGATATTTATCTCAAAGTTAATCATTTTATTTTGAAAGCTTTCAAGGAATGAAATTTCATTTTTATGTTTTACTTAAATGGTAGTTTATAATCAGTTGTTAAAATCAACACTGTTAATGAATGATACTGTGTGTTAATCACAAGTTAATTCTGTTATTCAGTATTAGTTAGCAAATTCCTTGAAGTTACCAAAGTTTGGTTAAGGTTGGATGAACTATTGTTCTTTTCGGTTTCAAAACCCTGGTCTATCTTTTTTTTATATTTCTTTAAAATCCCTGGTTAGTATAGGATTTACTTCATGTTTGATCTTAGAGCAATCCAGAACCCTAACACCAGTAGGCCCCTTGAATATTACTGTTGCATTGGCCACTGAGCAACATCAGCACAATTGAGACCCAACTACTAAGACCTTGGGAGCTAAGGCATCCATGTGCTGCCTTTCTCTTTCAGGAGAAGCCGAGTAGCAATACTTTGTTTAGCATTGTTGTGGTGCCAAAATTGCCATCAACAGGAACTAGCACTAGAAGGAGGGCCTAGAAGGGCAAGCTAGATAAAGCTGGGTCATCTTCCTCAGAAAGGCCCCATAGAGTTCTTCGATCAACTGGAAATCCATCACCCTTCATAGAACTCAAGACCCCAACAAGACATAAGCATCACAGAACTGGGGCAACCATTATTCCACCCTTATCAGCTCCGCTCACTCCACCAGGATTTTCACCAATACCTCAGTGGATACCCATCAATCCACCTACCAATTCATCTCAATTGTCATTACAGCTAGTTCAACCCATACAACAGCTGGCTCAACCACCACCGCCACCACCAATGGCATTCTTTTAGAATAATCCCTCTCCATTGGGGACTATTCCTGGAGGTTTTCATGACCTGCCTAAGAACCCTGAGAAATTTTGTCTTAAGTACATTCACGGTGAATCGAGGAGTGCTGAAGAGCACATACAAGCTCTTAAGGATGCTTGTACTAGAGCTCAGATAGCCCACCAGGATGTAGTTTGTAGGTTGTTTCCTTATTCCTTAGGGGATATGGCCTATAATTGGTACCTTAAAGTCCCTTAGGGCTCCATTCTGAGCTGGACACACTTGGAAAATGCTTTCATTAATCAGTTTAGAATATATGTGGACCCAACTCTTTTATATCACCAATTCGCTACCATCAGAAAGGAACCAGGTGAACCTTTGCCTTTATTCAATACCAGGTTCCAACGAATGTATAGGAGACTGTAAGATCCCTATCAAGTCACTGAGGACAGTGCCATTCAGGCATACTTTAGGGTTATAGACCCTTTGCTAGGTTTGTTCCTGCAAAGGACTTACCTACCAGCTGAAATTGATTCTCTATCCAAAGTCTATCATCTAGCTATTAAGCTGCAGCAACAAACCAGTTTTCAACAAGGAGACCTAGGAGGGGGTTTCCCTTCAATAGGCTATCAGATGTCTAGCCCAACTCCTCTATTTAGCACTGTCCCAGGAATGTCTCCTTCACATTATGGGCCTATGTCTGAATTGTAGACCCAATCACGTGTTCCATTCTTTGCTACTGGAACTCCTGATCTCTTTCAACAACCACAGGTTCCTCAATGTTCCCATGGTCATCCTAACCAAATTGGAACACCAAATCAAGGTGGTTAGCCACCTATTGCTAAGAGTGTGGAAAGTGAGAAGACAGTCCAACTTACGAACAAGGTAGAGACCCTGAAGAAAATGCTATCTCAAGTTACCAATGATATGGCTCAGCTCCGTTTGAACCCCTCTCAAAGCCAAGGGAACTATCCTAATTAGGACAGCAACAACATGCAATGGAATACAGGGCCTAATAACGATGGAGTCCCTCACAACTATCAATCAAATAAGGAGAGAGCACATACTGCAAATGTGGCTGATTTGAATTTCATGACCAATTGGTGCAGGTTGCATGATACGGCGACCCACTCTGAGGTAAACTGCCCTCAGATGGAGAAAGTTGTTAAGATGGCACACAAAGATACTCACACATTCCAGGGGAATTCACACAAAGGAGGTGACTCAGTGGATACTGCAATGACTTATGAGCTCTTCGAGGAGGAGCCCTCATTCCCAAGGCAAGAAGAAAATCAACCAGAAGAGGATTCATATGATGCCCAAGCTTTTCAGACGAAGAGAGGACACTTCCTGAGAAATCAAAGTAAGGGGCCATTCACTACATCAGCACCTCCTAATCACATGGTGCCCCCAAACCAAGGTGCTGATAATAATCCTTCTCCACCACGAGGCTCGCCTGATCTCCATAACAGGGGTAATTCTGCTATTTTCAAAAGTAATTCAGGCTATAATACAAAATTTGACATCGTTTCTGAGATGCAGAAGTAGAAAACTTCTTTGTCATATTTTGACATTTTGAAGTGGTGCCCTGCTCAAAGGGAGATAGTGTTGAAAGCGCTGGAACAAGCAGATAAGGAAAAAGGAAAGAGTAAGGTTACCTCCCCTGCAGACATGAATGCAGCCTTGTACAAAAGCAAAGTAGGTACTCCTCCTTTCCTTTTGAGTTTAAGAATTTCGAGCAAGAACCTACATAACTATTTATTAGATTCGGGAGCTTCAAGAAATGTCATGTCATTTTTTGTGTGTAAGAAGTTTGGATTGGACCCCATTCAGACAAATAAGGTCATTCAACTTGAAAAAACTGAGGTTAATGTGGTGGGGGAATTAAGAAACATACATGTTCAAGTAGGATCAGATCCTAGGATCTTAACAAACATAGACATCCAAGTGGCTGATATTCCCGAAACCTATGGTATGCTACTAAGCAGAGATCTGATGAAGAGTCTAGGAGGATACCTCTCCCTTGACTTTTCACATATCTGGCTACCATGGAGAGGGATCCCAACTCAAATTAGGATTGAAAGCGAGCCTCGCCTCAAGCATATCATTATTGAATATGATTGCCACAATGAGGTAGCCTATTTCAAAACT
>VDFB02295288.1:0-29361 GCA_007258455.2 Sequoia sempervirens
TTTTGTGTCATTTATTATCATTGGAAGGATCTTAGTTAGTCTTCTAGTAACCAATTTTGTAAGGATTTTGTAAGATATAAAGTAAAGTTATATTCCTCCAGTTTCTTATGTTTCTTTTATCCCCATTCTTTGGAAGAAACTTTATTCATTTCCTCTATTTATATTTTCCCCTAGTGTTCTATCTTGAATAGCTTCCTCATATAGTTCAAGCAGATCTTCCACAGTCCAATCCAAGTTAGCCTTGTAAAACTCTACATGAAGTCCATCTACACCCAGATATTTACCCTTTTGAAAGGAAAGAATAGTATTTTGTAATTTTTTCTTTATAATTTCCTTCTCAAGCTCAACAACCATTTCATCTATTATTTTCTTTGACACTATTATTTTACAAAAGGATTGGGCTTGGTCATGTATACATTAGATTTACCTTATACCTTGAAGATATTCCTATTAAAGTATTTAAACACCTTTACTATATCCTATCTCATGCAACCATTTATCAATGTCAATAATTGGACCAATATTTTCAATAGCCATCTTCTTCCTTAAGAGATTGAAGAATAATTTTGACCCTTTCTCTCCATCTTTTACCCAATTGTCCTTTTCCCTGATCTTATCTCCTTGAGATATTTTCACTTGAAATAACCTTAATTTATATTTGATTTTATCTAAATGGAGGGTCTTATCCACATTTTCAACATCACTTTGAATTTCTTTTTCAGCAACATGTAATTCATCTTGTAAAGCACATTCCCACCTTCTGCTTTCTATAGCTAATTTTTTACCAACTATTTGGAAGGGGGTCTTAATCCTAAGCATCAATGTATTCTAATACTCTTTTATAGAAGACTTAGGCAAAAACCTTTTATTTATAAATTTAAGAGTGGCTATCCCACTCAAACAATCTTCATCCTTTAGTAGTTCACTGTTTAGCTTGAACAAATAATTTTTCCTTATGTTATTGCTATTTGAATGATTTTTTAGCACAATCTTTGCCTCAATTAGATAATGGTCAGACATAGTTTATGGCTCCACCTTGACATTGTTGACGTCTTCATTTTGTTCAAAATAGAAGGCCTCATCATTTGCATAGAATATATCTAGCCTACAATATATTCCGTTTGAGCCCATTTGGCTGTTACACCAGGTAAACCATATACTTTTGCTTTCATTTTTTTTCCCTCTAGAGGATCAAATAGTTTTAAAGTTTTTTTCATTCTAAGCCAATAAAATTGTTCATTACCTTTCCATGACCAACACATCCCTCCTTCTTTGTCTTCTTTATTATCAATCATGTTGAAGTCACCCCCAATTATCTAAGGAAATTTGGGTAGATTGGTGGAAATCCATTTCCACACCTCTATATTAGGAGCATATATGGAGCATAATCCAAACTTATTCTCATTATTTTCAACAACAACCCGTAAGCATTTGCTACAAGGAGAACAACTTGAACTTCTAATGAATAGGCTCCATTTTTGGTTTAAAAGTATAGCATTTTCACCCTTTCCCTTTTCATGGTTTGTATAAAAGAAACAAGGCTTGTTCCATATAAATTTTAGGCTAACTTCTAGTTAAATCCCAATAGTTTTTTCTTCTTTCAAAATTAGACAATCTAGGTCTAAGGTGTCCACCTTGACACTATCCTTCACAATGAAAGGAACAATCACATGCTTCTCTATAGGTCTACCCAAGGATATCAATGCTAGGTTTGGGTCATGTTGTGGCCTCACTCTATCATGTGAGGAGCCCCCACCTCTACCCTGGAAATCTAAAAAGTTAAAATAGATTGGAATCACACTGAGGACAAACTCACAATAGAGTTTCTTCAAAAAGTATTGTGGCACCTCATATTGCACGGAGGCTAGTAAAAAACCATCCACCACTTAGCCCAAAAATTATTCTTTATACCTTTGTGGCGGCACCAATGGATAGGGACCCTCTCACATCTAGTTGCTAAGGGTTGATTGGTTTGTGGGTTGGTGAAGAGGGAACATAAGTCATATTTGCTAATTTTCCTTTTCTTTACTTGCTCATAGGATATTTTATTTGCATAAAATTGCTTTTGTTCTTCCCTCTTATTGGACCAAAAATTAATTTGCATGCTCATTGATCCTACATGAGACATGACAGATTGTTGGGATTCAACAAGGCTTGTCCTATGAGGGTTTTTTGCAAAAGGATCTTTCAACCCTGTAATCAATTCTTCAAGATGTTTTTTATTATCTTCTATTTTCCCTAGTATGTTTTCTTGTGTTCCTGGGGGATGTCTAGGAATTGATAGAGGTGTTTCTTGTGGTTCTTGTTTAGGAGGGTCTTCATGAGGAGGTGATGGAATATTTTCAACATTTGGGGGTGGAATATTCATTTCTTGGAAATTAAAACAAATTAAAACAAAAAAACCTAATTCAATCTATAATTTAATCAAAATTTGAAACTAAAAAAGTAGAGATACTTACCTCTTTGATCTCGTCGGTATATTGACAACATCTTGATGAATATTTCACAACCTCAAGGTGAAAAATGGTAATGTATTTTGGTGAGTGTGGGTTGAAGAGTAGAAAATACGCAGGTCTTGGGTTGAAGAGCAAAAAAATGACAAGAAAGTTTTGTTTTTTTTCTTTTATAACATCATTCACAATGGTGAATGCCAAATTTTGTGCTCCCCAAATGTTCATTTCAAGCATAAAAAATAAAGTGGCATCTTTTTTGTGTTACATATTTTTGCATATACCCAATCATCCCAATGGGGTCCAATAGCATAAGCATAAAATGAAATCTATACATCCATCATATAATACTTAAATAATTCATTCCTTCTAAACATCAATAATCACATGTTCATATTTAATCATAACACAAATAATGTATTTCACCAAACTGAAGCATAATAATAAACAAATCATGTAAATGAACAAAAGCCACCAATCAACATGTTGAGGAATATCATCTCGAACATGCAGTTGTTCATACAGACCAATCAGAGCCATAAAATAATCACCATAACAAACACGAGAAGTCAGTGAAGCCAAAACACCGATCTCACATCAACAAGATGCAAACAAGAGGGGCACTACATTAGATCACTATCTAGTCAAGTTATCCTATGTGAAATACCTAGAAAGAATATAGTTATGTATTCATTAAATTGATGGAGGAAAATGATCCTTAACTATGAAAGTTCTTGAAAGTGATAATATATATTTAGGTTCCTTTTAATTCTTGAAATAGAAATATATTCCTATTGTGAATACTCCTTAGATACAAATTGTTTTATTTAACTTTTTGATATCAATTTAATACCCATATCAATATCTTTGAATACCTCTATATGGTAATAATAATGTGAATTATGTAACAAGTCATCTTGTCAAAAGAAAGAAATGGATGGTAGTTGCTATTTAAGTTGAATTTGAGACTTTGAATTTTACAGGTTAGTTTTACATGGTGCAAGACCAATCTTGGATCATGGGATTGACCTAGAACAATGTAATGCTAGTATCACTGTGCATGATAGATATTTAGATATGTGGAGTGAAAAATGCCAAATGCAAGGGAATATATGTATATATAATATAGATAAAGAAAGGTCAAATATGTGAGAATGCACATGTAAATGGATATAGATGAAAGGTAGGGAATAAACCCAAATTCAAATAAGATTTTTCTATTTTTCAATATATCTATTAATCTATTCTTGAAAAATTATCCTAGAAAACTATTTTGAATTAGCATGGGTATGTATATTTAACTTTATAATTTTACCCAAATGTTAAGGTGCATGTGAATGCTATCATGGAAACGTGTATTAAAGTAAATGGGAACTAATAAAAATTAATAAAAATTAAATAAATTCAAACATAAAAAGGGATAATTAGGTCTATGTAAAGTATTAGACCCTTCTATATCTAAACATGTATGTTCATCCTTTAACAATGATACTGGACACAAGAACTTCTAAAATAGAGAATGTTTTTGAACAAACTCGGATATTGGGGGTTGAATCAGTATCAATAAAAACTTAAACCCTTTAGATCTTAAACCCTTCAACAACATGCAAATTTAGACTTTTAACAAGATCAACAACTTATAAACAGATTAGCAACACTTGATCAAATCAACAAAAATGAAAGGTAGGATAATGAACACACATTCACAAGATAACACTAGATTTACATGGAAAACTCAAGATGGGAAAAACCACAGTGAGAAATCTCACAATATAGGAAGCTTACTACTTACAAAATTACAATTTGTTTTAAGACTCATTGTCTAAGGAAGCACACTGCTCCCTAATGGACTTGCAAGCTAAGGCACATAATCTTAGGGAAAGATACAAAGGACTTGCAGGTTGAGGTGCACAAACCCATGGTAAGATACAAAATACAAGGAGCTATTAAAGAGACTCACTATCTGATAGCATGAAATGTGAAGATTTAGAATCACAACATATGTCAATAATACACTTTGCTAACTGAGGTGTTAAAGCTCATATGATCTTTCTTTTCCACAAATAATTGCATCATTCCATACTCACACACCGCATCACACTCACACTTCATTGCAACTAATTTTTTCTTTCATTTATATCCTTTGCAAGATCTCAAAACACCAATTAGGTCATCCAGAGCATAAGATAAATAATAACCTCAACAAGTTGGCCACAAAAACATAATGCAACTGGGCGGGTGCATGAAGTTGGGTAGCAATTTTGTGGCCACTTTTTAAAAAAAGTTTGAAAAATCATAGCATGAGCGTGTTATAACGCACTTGCGTTATTGCACATTAAAAGAAAAAAAAAGGTGAAAGCCATTCATTTTCATTTTGATTATTTTTTTGTTCTGCCTGCGGCCAAAACCCCCAACTTTTGTGTTCGCGTTCTAGGAGGATGTATTGTGCAAAAATCTTCAACAACAATTGCTATTTGTTTGCAAGGATGGCACCACGATGATGAAGAGGTGGGAGAGGTAAGTATTGTTTGCTGTTTGTTTTGAATTTCTTAGTTTTAGGTTGATTTTGTTAGTTTTAGGTTATATTTGATACATATTTTTTTGAATTTGTAGGAGATACAAATGAGCCTACAAACCCTCAAAATCGTCAACAAGAAGAGCAACCAAATCCTCAAGAACAAAATCCTCAACAAGAAAATCAACCTCAACAACAACCTCCTCCACCAATCACTCAACACCCTTCTAGCACTCAACAAAATTTAATGAGTGAAATTGAGAACAACAAAAAAAAATGAAGATTTTATTAGTAGGTTGAGTGATCCAAATGGTTCAACCACAGAAAGAATGACCCTAGAAAATTCATTGAAAGATATGTTAAAAAATGTAGATTCAATTAGCAAACAAATAACTGGATGGCAAGATAGGAGGCAGGCAGCTAGGGCATATTATGCGGATAAACTATCATATAAACAAATAAAGGATTTAAAAATTACAAAAGGTGATTTATGCTCATTATTCACTGACCCACACAGAAATCAAAATCTTAGCCTCAATGCAAAGAGGTTTCCTATTCATTGGTGCCACCACCAAGAGATTAGGAATCATTTTTATGATAGGTGGTACATGGTCTTTGATGACTGACCGTGAAACAATTGTGAAGTCCCCCAGTATTTTCTTAGGAAACTATACAGTGAGTTCATATTGAACAAAATCCCAAATTATTTTGATATGAGGGACTTCCAGGGGAGAGGTGGGGAGTCGGCTCAGGATAGGCTCGGTGCACAACCGGATCCTATGCGGCAAGGGAGATGAGCTCTTGCTAGACCACCTCATAAGTACATTGTTATGCCTGCCATCGCGAAGGAGAGTTCCGACCTAGAGACATTGTAGGTGATCAACACTTTGACCTAGAGTGTCATCCATCATACTAGCCCTATTCTACAGCACCATCCAGGGGAGTCTTCAAGTGGTGGCCTTCGAACCCATGTGTGTCAATCTTGCAGGGCGACTTGTTCATATGACCCCACCAACACTTAGGAGGCTGCTACACAAGATCCATATGCAACTACGGAGATGGAGAGGGCGGATGATATTTTGCATGATGCGTATGACATTGATACTCAGGTAAAAGTTAGCATGTTCATTGAATTTAATTTATTAAATTTTGATTTTGAAATGCAAGATTAACTAATTTAGTTTTATGATTTTAATAAAATTACAAGGTCACAGTGTTGAGACTAGATATGCCGGCCCTCCACCTACTTTTTTCTACAAAACACCTATCGGTGGGGTATGTAACTAGTAAACAATTATAAATTTATTACATGTTAATAGCATTGTTTTGTGAATGGTATTTTAATATGTGATTTTGGATGTTGAACATGGTAATATTAGAGGTTTCGAGGGAACACCTCCTAGTGCCAGTGGATTTACTCAAACCTACATGTAGGTAATAGAATAAAGAGTTTAACTAATGAATTGTACTTAATAGATTTGTGTAGTTTATATTCATATAATTGGTTACGTTGCACTGTACATCATTCAAAATCAAAACATTACTTCACATTTCATAACTAATAACTAGATGTTGATAGATGACAAAATTTTAACTACAATATAGTTGTTTAGAAAGTCAACATAAGGAGTGATTCAATTACTTCACATGGAGGCATGCGCTTGCAAAGGTGAACCTGCACGACAAACTATGGATGCTTGGAAAAAATCTATGAAACCATAATAGCACTCTTTCTACCACTAACTCCTCAGCCAACCCTCATATAGTGCATTTTGCAATTACATGATTTAGGTGCTCCTACACCATACTCCCTGGGTACAAAAGATTTATGCCCCATAAATCACTCCATAGGTCTACTCCAACCTTCTGCACAATCCCTTCAAACCTGCTCCAAGTCCCTTGCATGGAAATCTTCCTCCAAGGCACTTTGTACCCTTCATGCTTTGCTTTGTCTTGGTCTTGCCATGCTTGATCTTCCTTAAATGGATCTTTTTGCTGCCCTTTTTCTTCATTAACAACTGCAAAAAAAATTCAATATACAAAACTAAACAACCATGCATTAGTATCTCTCGTTCATGCTCTTCCATGAGCCTTTTCCAATTATACATGTAGTTTTTCCCTTCAATTCCACTATCTACAACATAACCTACATTTTTTCCTTCCACTTCCATTTTAACCCTTGGTCTGACCACTATCAGAAGAATGAACAAATTAGGGAGATAACCAATGATTCCCTTCACTCTCAGCCTCTTATCCTTCCAGTTCACATCTATACTTAGATTCACTATGCTTGGATCCCCTGTCTCAATAGTATACAACTGCCTACTTACTAAACTCAACAAACAAGGACAACTCATTGTCCCAATCTCAGACTTTCCTCTCTTCTCTATCTCATTTGGAGACCACACACACTGTATTCTCTTAGCCATTCCCTGGCCAAAAACTGCCAACTTCTCAGTGTTAGTCTTTGTCCTTATTGAAACCCTCTACAAAACCTTTACCATCTTTCCTTCACCTCTCATGGTGACTACACACTCCAACCTTTGCTCAAATTCTATACACATTTTCTCAGACTCTCCAAACTCTTCCATTATTTCCTATCATGCTTCATGGCTTACTGTCTTTTCCTTGTCTTTCACAACCTGTCCATCATCTACTCTCAGGTCTTGTATCAGACCCTTAGCTTCTACCATCACTGCCTTCATGGCTTGTACTGTATTCTCAAACTCATCACCTTCTTGACTGTCTACCTCATACCTCTGAGATTCCATTCCAAGGACCTTGGTCCTATCAATTTCAGGAACATAATTCATTTTTCCTTCATCCCCTCTAATTACTATGCTCTCACATTGATTTACTTCAACCAACTTTCTCTTCTTCACTTGCATCAGACTTGTCTCAATTGCCTCTGTACCTTTTGCCTCATAACTCATTATATCTGCAATCTTTGCCTTCCTATCACTTGCATCTACCCTTAAGGGACACATCACTACCCCAATGATGATCTTCTCATCATCTTAAAACCTTTCATGACTTCTTTCACCCCTCTCATCATTTTCCTTTTTATACACTTCCTCCTTCATTTTCTTAGTTTTCAAGAGCTCTTTGTCCTTAGGTATGCCATCCTCGCCTTCAACCTTTTGTTGCATCTTGTGTTTTTTCCCAAATAGTGGACAACATTCTTCTTCCCTTGTGGCTCCATTATGCCAAAGTTGCTTTTTTTCAAATAAATCACCTTCATTCTTCATGATCTCATCTTCTCTTCTTAGGACCTTTGTCCCAAGCATCTTCTTCTCACAATACTTCGTCCTAGCTTTATGTACCACTATATTCTTCATGGGTGTCTGCCCTAGAACTCCATTAGCCTTTAATAAACAAACTTATACTTGTCTCTTACCTTTGACACAACCTTCAAGCTTACCTTTCCCTCTCAAGGTCATTTCACTCTTGCTTCTTTATTTCTCATCATCCTTTACACACTTTAACTTTGAATCTTCCTCTACTCTTACTGTCTTAGTAATCTTTTCACATATGGTGGTTGCAATTCTATCTTTGTCTTTATCACATTCTCCATCTTCATCTCGTGCCTTCAAGTTCTTTTCACCTCTGACCTTCACCTTATTTTTTTTCCTTGTGTCTTGAAGCTGCTCTTTTTTCTTCAATGCTTCTTCATGGTGTTTTGATCTCTCTATGGTATCTATGCTATGCCCCTCTATTCTTCCTTGTCCCTTTGTTCCTTTTGTTCTAGAAACTCCCTTTTTCCACACATGCCTATCCTTTTTTGTGCCCCATCATCCTGCAAACAATTCAAGGTATACTTTTACCCATCTTTTTCAATTTCATACACATTAAGTCTTCCATAATGTATAGAAAACCTATCAAATTTCCAAGCTCTACCTAGTATCATATGACAATCTCTTGTAGGAATAATATCACATAGTACAACATCTTTGTAAGGACTAATATGAAAATCTATAAATGCTTGAGCTCTCTAACCACAACATGCTGACTATCATTTACCCAATATTCCTTGTAAGGTGATTCATGGATTATTCTTGTCAAAGGTAGCTTTCCAACCATTTCTTCTAAAACTACATTATCCAATGAACTTGAATCAATCATTACTTTACATACCTTGCTTTTGCATTTGCATCTAGTCTAGAAAATGGAATTCCTCATATGTTCCTCTTTCTCATCCAAGCTTCTGATGGCCATACTATATTGTCACCTTCCAATGCTTCTCCTTCAATCTTAAAGAGATCTACTTCTTCGCTCTGATACCACTTTGATGCAGAGTTAGAGGACTCAAAACCACTCAAGATATCAACTTGATTTTAAAAGGCATCTAACAAGATTAAAAGAACTTGAAAAACCATTCAAAATACAATCAAGTGGATATCAATCAGTCTCCAAAGAAATTTCAAAGGATCTCATCAAATTTCACCTTTCAAGCAAGCTTTCCTTAGTAATAGTGGCTACCTGGTTTTAGGGATTTTTCACCAAATTTTCCCAAAACACTTGAAAAAATAAAAGATTATTAAGATACCCTTTTTCAAGTTATATAACATACACAAAATCCAATATCAACTCTTTTGGACCAGATCAGAGATCCAATACACCTACCATGAAAAAGGCTAGTGGGTTAGCCTACTTTTACAAAGAGAGTACCCTCTAAACTCCACCAAACACTCTAAAACCTTGGGGAAGCAATTTAAATTCCCAAAAACCACTAAATCCGCCATTAGTTTTGTTATGCCTTGCATAACCACCCCACTTTGATCTGGATCAAAATGGGTCCCCCTTTGTCTTTTACCTTTGGCCTTTGGTTTTTGCCTTAGGCGTTTTCCTTTCAAAGTTCTGTCGGAGGCAGAATTGAACCAATAACTTGGAATTTCTTTCTAAGTTCGGGTCTTGATCTGACTTTCCGGTTCTGACAGACCTTGGTTTTCGTTTCTTTTGTTCTTTGTCGGAGTCGGATCCGGACCAGGTTGAATGTTGAACTTTCTGAAGTTCCTCATTTTGGTCCCGTCCTGGATCCAACCCTGCCTTTTCTTTGCTCTTCGTTGGTCTTTGTCGGTTTGTGTCCTTTGCCTTAGGTGTTTTCTTTTCGGCCTTGGGCATTTTTTTTTGTGTTTTGGCAGGCCTGGAACTGGACCAAAGTCCAAACTTGGAACTTCTTCCAATCTCGTTTTTGTTTCTTCCCCGGCCCCGCTTGGTTGGTCTTTTCTCCCTTGTGCCATTGTTCATGATGTTCCGCTTGTTGTTCTTTTCATTTTTTTCTTTTTGGTCGTGGGGTTTTCCTTCCCCTTTCTCTTTCATGCTATTCCATTCTTTTCCTCTTTTCAGGTGATGTCGGAGGCGGGTTCAGAACGGAATCCGAACCCGAAACTTGGAGACTTCCTCAAAGTTTTTGGTTCGGATTTGGTTCTGACCTTGGTTCCGTCCATCATTTTGCTCTGGCTCCGCTAGTGTTTTGGTTGCCTTCCTTTGTGTTTTGGGTTTCTTTGTGGAAGCGGGGTCGGTTCGGGGTGTGAACTTGGAAATGTTGATTGTTTCCCTGGCTCGTTCCCTCCCCGACTCCGGTCCTGGTCCCGATTTTCTTTTGGCTCTGCCCCCGCTAGTTTTAAGGTGAGGGATGTCGTTCCTAGGTCAGGTTTTGTCTTGGTCCCGGTTCCGCTGAGATTTGTTTAAATTTTTCTTCTCGTGCCCATGTTGGCTCCGCCTCCACCGGAGTTAAGTTTCTTTTTGGTAAAAGGCATGATATTAATGTATTGTTCTGACGAGGACCTTGTTTTGCAGGATCAGGTCGTGTGCTTGAGGTTTTTTTTTTTTGGGGGATCTCAACATCAGGTCTTGCCGACCAGCGTCAAAAGATTCATACATCGGCAAAAGGTTTTCTCTGCGCCAAGATGTCTTAGTGAATCCAGAAGGTCTCACCAACTAGTGCATATAGGCATACCCTTTGGTGGGAGTTGTTCTCTTCGGTATGTGCTCTCACCGAACGACAGGAGTCTTGCCAACGAGAAGTTTCTGCATATTAGAAAAGCAAGATAACGTCGCTAAGAGGTCTCAACGACTTCTCCATGTCTCGGCGAACCAGATGGGTAGAACACATTTTGGTATGAGGGTTTGGCTTCGGGAAGAAGTCTTGGCGACTTCCTAAAGTCTCACCGATTACCACACAAGGAGGCCCCAAATGAAGAGGGAGGTTTGCTGAAGGATAGAACTTTCACCATAATGTCTGGCCAAAGAGGTGAGGTCACAGCAACAAAAGCGGCATCGACTGGACTCATTTTCTTCGACATATGGTCTCGGTGAGTTCATAATGTCACACCGACATGCCACAAAGGAGTGTTATCGGTAATCTTCGGTGGGAGAATTAATAAGTCTCGGCAACCAAAGAAGGCACATGTAGAGACTTTCACCGAGACATAAGGTTTCTACATAACATCTCTCCGACAGGAGGATGCTATGGTGACACATGTGTAACAAAGAAAATGCATCGGTGTGAGTACAGAGGGGTCCTGCCGATAAGGTGAGTTCGCCAAAGGACATGGGACTAAGTGTAATTTCTCACCAACTCATGAAGGTCATGCCAAAAGGAAGAAGGTGGGCTCGTCACTGAGAAAACAAAGGGTCGCTATAATGTCTCCCTGACCATGGAGGGTCATGCCGAAATGAAAAGAAGCTGACGAATATGAGGAGTCCCACCAACAAAGATGTCTTTAGAGAGAGTATGGGCATTCTTTGTAAAGTCTCGCTGATGAGGTATAGTCACAGCAATAAGGGCGGCATCAGTGTAAGTGATCGGGGCTCGCTGAAGTCCTTCCGACCATGGGAAGTCACGCCGACAGAGGGAGATCATGCCGAAGAAGGTTTTCGGGTAAGGTTATCATTCCTGCCATGAGGTTTCGCTGACTCATGTGGGTCATGTCGACAACAAGGAGGGGCTCGGTAAGAAAAGAATAATTCGGGGTAAGGTCTCCCCGAAACTATGAGGTCTCCCCGATGCAGCAAATCTGCCAGTGAAAGAACTTATCGTTGTAGCTCTTGGCGCCCACCATGACGTCTTGCCGAAGATAGATGTCCTACCTACAGCAAAGAGTGGCCCACTAGAAGAAGTAGAGTTCGCCAGGGGGGATGCGATTTTGCCATGTCATCTGGTTGAGAGGAAGCAGTCTTGCCGAGGGACTAAGCGAGATCAGTGTGATCTCTATGGCTCACCGGAACCTCACACCGAGTGGCTCGTGCTACACTGACAAACTTGCAAAAGAGCGCTGAGCGAGGGAGAAGACAAGCCATGAGTGAAATGGATAGCTGAGAGGTCTGCTGAGGGAGTTAGGTCGGCATTATTGGGGATATTTTGGGGCACTTGAGGCAGCTCCGCTGGAGGTCAAAAATGGACATGGAGGCTAGAAATAAGTACAGTAGCTGTAAAAGATTTACTGACCTTTTCTAGGAGGCAATCTTCACCGACATGGGACATCAAGGCTTCAGATTTATTGTAGAGTTGACTTTTGTTAAAGATCTGGGCGCCGAATCTCTAGCACTGCAGGATATTTTGTAAACCCTAAAAATGAGAACTGACATTCTTCTTGGGAGAGGGTGTATTTATGGCATTCTTGCCTCTTTGTAAAGGGTTCCATAATTTTTAGTGTTAGCACTTCTAGATTAGAACTTCTAGGTTTAGAGAACTGTTTAGAGCTAGAACTGTTAGGTGTTAGTTAGCTAGTAGAAGGAGATCAAGTTGCATCTTGATTCTCAGTAATGAGAGCTTCTCTTGTCTTCTTGGTTAGCAGTTAGGTTTCAGTATAGGTTGGAATGTGTTTTCAAAGTTATTCTAGTGTAGATGGAAGCAGTCTGAAGACACAAGTTTTCTGTACACTGGTGATTGTGCCAGATTTGTAAGTGTTGCTTATCTATCTAACCCACAATAGAAGCAACCAGATTCGAATCTATTTCATATTGTGTTCCAGAACGATATTTATCTCAAAGTTAATCATTTGATTTTAAAAGCTTTCAAGGAATGAAATTTCATTTTTATGTTTTACTTAAATGGTAGTTTATAATCAGTTGTTAAAATCAGCACTGTGAATGAATGATACTGTGTGTTAATCACAAGTTAATTATGTTCTTTAGTATTAGTTAGCAAATTCCTTGAAGTTACCAAAGTCTGGTTAAGGTTAGATGAACTATTATTCTTTTCTGTTTCAAAACCCTGGTCTATCTTTTTTTTATATTTCTTTAAAACCCCTGGTTAGTATAGGATTTAATTCATGTTTGATCTTAGAGCAATCCAGAACCCTAACACCAATAGGCCCCTTGAATATTACTGTTGCATTGGCCACTGAGCAACATCAACACAGTTGAGACCCAACTACCAAGACCTTGGGAGCTAAGGAATCCATGTGCTGCCTTTCTCTTTCAGGAGAAGCCAAGTAGCAAGACTTTGTTTAGCATTGTTGTGGTTCCAAAATCACCATCAACAAGTTTCCAGAGATAACTCTTCTAATATAGCAAACTATAAAACCCTTGGTTTTAGGCCCTCAAAAGGAGGGTTTATTGCAAATCATACCTCCAGGACTCCTCAAGCTTTTCAACCTATTCAAAAAATCTTAATTACACCTGAACAAGCTTAAAAATTTATTACGTAGGTCATTACCTCCACAAAACTCATAAACCACCCTCTAGTTACTCATTTTCATAAGGAAAATCACTCAAACTCAACCTAGGGCAACACCCAAAACCCACATACACACTCCTTCAGTCCTCCACAACATTTTGAAGCCTATAATACATCAAATGGGGTCATTCCACTAAGTCACAATGGCTACAGTAGGTGGAATGCCCTAAAAACTTATTTTTATACTCTCAAACTACCAATTTGCACCAAAACAAAGCAGTTTCAAAAAAATAGAGATAACTCACGCAAAAATTAATGATTTTCAATCAAACCTAAAGAATTTGAAATTATACTCAATTCCCTAACATGCCATGTCAACCTTCAACCAAAATCTGAAGTTGTACGGATTGTCCCAACCAACAAAGTTCAGGAAATTCAAGGAGAAACGTGTAATTTCAATGCAAAGCTAAATTTCTTCATTCAAAATCTTCAAATATGTGTTTACAATGATGGAATCACTAAATATATCCTCAATAACCTCCTCCAATTCCTATAACCACCTAACTACCTTTCTTTAAAAGGCTTTTAACCCTTTACATTTCTAATTATGCATCCTTTACTAATGACAACTTTATTTTTGCAACTTAGACTTCCAAAGAATCAAACTACATTAAATGGTTCATATGAACCTTATTACATCATGAATGGTCTCATGGACCTCATTTAACACAAAATGACTCTTTCTACCACTAACTCCTAGACCAACCCTCATATAGTGCATTTTGCAATTACATGATTTAGGTGCTCCTACACCAGTAAGCATGATAATAAGAAATATATAGTTTAATAAGTACTCCAAATTTTGTTCATTAGATCTCATACATTATAAGTCATGACGTGGATAACTATTGTAACTTTTTTGTGATTAAATAATTTGTTGTTTTATTTTCAAATGTTGGAGGCAGAAACACCTCCAAATGTTACGAGGGCAATGGATATCAGTGTTTCATCCTCTATACAATCCTCGATGGCTCTGACAGGGGAGGTATGAGGCAAATTATTAAATTTCAATTTACATTCGTTGTTATAGATGTTAGTTCTAGTGAAAAATAAAACCATTATTGATTTGTAGTTTAATTTCTATTTGGATGGTTTATACAGGGCTTGAGCATGCCTCAACATCAGCATCCAAATATTTCCCTCATGGAGAGTGATCGTGAGATGGCTATATGTGATTATTTTGTTAAATATATCATTTTTTATAATGCAATTTCTATATATTAATGTCTTTACTTCTTATTGTAATAGTTAAAACTTCACTAAGAACTTAACAGTACTAGGAGGAGCAGCAGGAGCACTCCTTGAGTGCAACACAAATGAGTGACAGACCTAGCACCATCTGATCAACAAGAAAAGGGTAAGAGTTTATTTCGAGAGCTTGGAGAGCAATGACTTTTGATTCCAGATCCCTTTGTTATATGCTTACATGGCAGTTTTGTACATATTTTGTATTGGATATATTTGACATTGTATGCCTATATGGAATTATCGCAAGCCTATATGGCTATTTTATACCTATATTTTATACTTATATCAACATATATTGATGTATGCATACATGGCTATTTGGTTAATACAAATCTTTTTTATCGATGGTGTCCATATTTGCATGCTATATATTCATGGTTCAATAGATATGAGTTACTTGTATTCAAGTGTATACTTTACAACTTATGTGTATACTTTGTGACTTACGTGTGTTCCAATGTATACTTTGCAACTTATGCATTTTCATGCGTATACCTTGTATTCGTGCATATACTTTGTATTAAGTTGTGTATACTATGTATTCGTGTGTATACTTCGAGGCATACGTGTTTGTGACTACTTGTGCTTCCATTATTCACATGTACATGCTTGAATTATTCACGTGTATACTTATTAATTGGTTAGCCCTAGCATTGATCATTGCTATCCTTCATGGTTTGTCTTGAATAAATTAATTGATTGATGGGAAACAACTTTATCTAAAAGAAAAAAACATGTTTTCAATTGGTATTCCATGAAATGATTGATAAATAGATTCCAATATATTTAATCCTTTGATTGGAACAACTCAATTAAGCAAAGGATACATAATATTCACAACACTTGCAAAACATAATATTCAGAGTAGATGAAGTAGTCAACTTCTTGACACATTATCTATGTTACTGGGTTCTTCTATTTTAGCCCTGGTTTTGGTCTTGGTTCACTCAGGTGGTGCTGGTCTTGGTTTGGTTTGCCTGTGGGTTCGACAAGGGTCCTTCATTTTTGGGCCCAGTTCACCCAAACAGAACCCAAGAGAACTCGGGCAGAACCCAGATAGAACCTAGGCGAACCAAGACATAACCCATGTGCCTAGGCATCCAAAAAAGTGTTTTGTTGAACATTTTTTAAATTTTTTATGGAGTTTGACTTTGACCCACACCCAAGGGAACCCTAAAAGTGACTTGTAAAATCACTTCAAACACCTTAACTACCTCATTCTTATTCATTTGTTTTGTAAACAAGCATTTTCATTCCAAGAGGCTGAGCTTTCATTTTTGCTTGCTAGATTGAAAGCGGAGTGTGACACAACTTTCTTTTTTCAAAAATTGTTCTGCATCATTGAACTGAGAATTTATTACACATCTATAGAGAAACAGAGGAATACTACAACACATTACACTTTTGTTCTCACTGACTTGATGTACTCTCCAACATCTCTCTTCTCTCATGCGAAGAGTTAGAACTACTTGGCCATGCCTTTGCATCATTCAAGAAGTTTTTCTCTTTTTGACAATGTCAAAAGCATGGTTGCATATAGATTAGGCAAAATAATTTTCCTCTTAGATTAGCAATGGATGGAAGTTTTAAAAAGTATCCTTGATATTACAAAAAGATATGTGTTTATACACTTCAATTGTGCAGTCACCCTTTGGTTCTTTGAAAGAAAAATCCACCTATGCTATTGTTACACTGCACAGGTAAACCAGATTTTGTATTGTGGAGCTATATTAAGCTACCACTCTCAAGACCAATGTAACAATGATACAAAATAATGTTTGAGACTGCAAGAAGAAATCAAAATGGCTAGTGTCCTAAAAAAATTCTTATGATTTATGAAGAACCCTGATAACTCTACTCAGTTGGCTTCTTTTTTCAAAATCATACAAATTGAACCCTAACATCAATAGACTGTATATCAAGCTACCACAATTCAAGTTTCAACGATGAATATTTATCATGCATGTTTTAAATGACATTCAAGTTTATGGTGGTTTTGTTGTTTATATGATGTTATGTGATATTCTAATCCTAATTCATGCTTCTAGGCTGCATATATATATATATATATATTGTTTTTACCTATTTTTTTACCAACGAACCCAAAACGAACAAAACCCCCCTCTGAAAAAATTTGGCCGAACCAACAAACCGAACCCTTGAACCCGAACCTGAACCTCAAAACCTATTCCAACACTCTTCATTCTACCTGCAAAAACTTAATTGACCACTAAATTATGTTGCCCCTTAACTTTACCCACTTTTACTCCCTCAGACCTCTCTTTTTCATTAAAAACCCCTGTTTTCCCAACTAGGGCATCATGCCATAACATACTTTTGAACACATCAAACTCCACAACCTCACCCTATTTCCAACCTATTCTAACTTATTTTCAAGCAATTTATTCTTTTCACTTCTTCTAGCCTTGCTTTTAAGGGGCCTCAATTTTGAATTTTCAATAGGGGAAACATTAGTAATCTCTTCTAATTCCTTTACCAATGCTATTTTCCTATTCCTACTCCCTATCCTACTTACATCAGGCCCATATCAGGGAGACACAACTTGAACAATAGGTGGAATGGCCTATTTCAACATATTACACTCGAACCCTTAGGGGATCGATCCAGTTGAACGCAACTCAGAGCGATTCTGAGTGTTTGGGTGCAAAAGAGGACCATGCTTAGCATAAAAATACCTATTTGGATGCGTTGGAACAGTCCATTTGGTCACACGAGTTGCAGAACAAAAGTTGAACCACTTTGCAACTTTCCACTACTTGCATTTGACACTTTTTCCATCAACTGAAAACTAGACACCACAGGAAAACCACTTCGAGATAAGAAAAATTGAGAGAGGTTATTGTAGAGGGGCCCAAAATGATCCCATAAAATCTAACGAGAAATTTCTAAGCATCACAGTATCTGAGTAACAACATGCTGAAGTTTGCAGCCATTTTACACTTTGGACCCTTAAGGGGTCGATCCAGTTGAACGTAGCTCAGAGCGATTCCATGTGTTTGGGTATGAAAGAGGATTATGCCTAGTGTAAACATACCTATTAAGACACATTGGAATAGTATGTTTGATCACACTAGTTGCAGAATAAAATTTGAACCACTTTGCAACTTTCCACTGCTTGCATTTGACACTTTTTCCATCAATTAAAAACTGGACACCACAGGAAAACCACTCTGAAATAAAAAAAAACTAAGAGAGGTTGTTGTAGAGGGGCCCAATGCGATCCCATAGGATTAGACAAAAAAATTTTAAGCATCACGGTATCTGAGTAACAACATGCTGAAGTTTGCAGCCATTTTGCACTTTGGACCCTTAAGGGATCGATCTAGTTGAATGTAGCTTAGAGCGGTCTCGCGTGTTTGAGTGTGAAAGAGGACCATGCCTAGCATAAACATACCTATTTAGATGCATTGGAACAGTCTTTTTGGTCACACGAGTTCTAGAATGAAAGTTGCACCGCTTTGCAATTTCCACTGCTTGCATTTGACACTTTTTTCATCAACTGAAAACTTGACACCACAAGAAAACCACTCCTAGATAATAAAAAATGAGAGAGGTTATTGTAGAGGGGCCTAACATGATCCCATACAATCAGACAAGAAGTTTCTAAGTGTCATGGTATCCGAGTAACAACATGCTGAAGTTTGCAGCCATTTTGCACTTTGGACCCTTAAGGGATAGATCCGGTTGAATGTAGCTCAGATCTTTTCCACGTGTTTGGGTGTGAAAGAGGACCAGGCCTAGCGTAAAAATACCTATTTGAATGCGTTGGAATAGTCCATTTGGTCACACAAATTTCATAACGAAAGTTGCACCACTTTGCAACTTTCTACTGCTTGCATTTGACACTTTTTTCATCAACTAAAAACTGGACACCGTAGGAAAACCACTCTGAAATAATAAAAACCAAGAGAGGTTATTGTAGAGGGGTCCAATGCAATCCCATAGGATTAGATGAGAAGTTTCTAATCATCACGGTATCCGAGTAACAACATGCTGAAGTTTGCAGCCATTTTGCACTTTGGACCCTTAAGGGATCAATCCGGTTGAACATAGCTCAAAGCGATTCCGCGTGTTTGGGTGTGAAAGAGGACCATGATTAGTGTAAAAATACCTATTTGAATGTGTTGGAACAATCCATTTGGTCACACGAGTTGCAGAATGAAAGTTGCACCACTTTGCAACTTTCCACTACGTGCATTTGACACTTTCTATCAACTGAAAAACTGGACACAACGGGAAAACCACTTCAAGATAACAAAAATTGAGAGAGGTTATTATAGAGGGGCCCAACATGATCCCATAGGATCAGATGAGAATTTTCTAAGCATCATGGTATCCAAGTAACAACATGTTGAAGTTTGCAGCCATTTTGCACTTTGGACCCTTAAGGGATCGATCCGGTTGAACGTAGCTTAGAGCGATTCCACGTGTTTGGGTTTGAAAGAGGACCATGCCTAGCATAAAAATACCTATTCAAATGTGTTGGAATAGTCCGTTTGGTCACATGAGTTGCAAAATGAAAGTTGCACCAGTTTGCAACTTTCCACTGCTTGCATTTGACACTTTTTCTATCAACTGAAAACTGGACACCATAGGAAAACCACTCCAAGATAACAAAAATCGAGAGAGGTTATTGTAGAGGGCCCTAACACAATCCCATTGGTTTAGATGGATATTTTTTAAGCACCATGGTATCTGAGTAATACCCGCTAAAGATTGCTACCCTTTTGCACTTTGGGATCTAATGTTTCCTTAAACTGTACAGTTCCATACAAGGTGATTGTGCTCTCTTTTCGATGGAATTCAGTGGAAAGAAGAATTAAATCTATTTTAGTTTTGGTTTTGTTGGATTTCAAGTGATTTTGTGCATTTTAGAAGCTAATTACTGAGGGTCGGTTTGTATACCATGTTTTAAGGGTTTTGAGTGCATTAAAATGTCATATTAAGCCTTTCACCCACTTTATGCTTCTATAACTCAATGGAAAGGCTTAGTTATGGTTATAAAATATGTGTGCAAAGTTTTGTGTGCAAGGGAGGTGAATAAAGGGTTTTTAGGTGACGCCCTAGTGTCAAATGGTGCATTTTTTAGTGAAAAATGGTGGTTTACTGCTAGGGTTTGAAGAAATCTTTTGGGGCAGTGATATATCTTGAACTTTTAAGCTTGTGTAGACCTTTTTGAAGGTGTTTTAGGCTTTGGTTGGCTATGGGAAGGTTTTGAGTATGGGCTTTCAATAAACCCTTGCCTAACTTGTGAAAGAAGAGGGTTTTTGGGTTTGTTATGTTAGAGGGCTTGTTGATGCAATTCAAGGTGGAAGAACTCTTTTCAACATCAACTAATCAAACCTCAACAATACACCAACCTTGAAATCACAATCACCCAAATTGAATTTGTGGACACCTAAAAATGGTCTGGAGAATCTAATTAATTAAATACGACTTATTTGATTAATTTATCTTAAATTCATCTACTTAGTAAATAAATAGAAATATTTATTTATATTAAGTTCATTATTAATTATTCTATTTCTTTCTTAATTAAATAAACAAAATTAAAAACTTTGTTTTATTTAATTATTATCATTTTTTTCATCATATTATTTCTCTCTTAATCAAATAAACAAAATTAAAAACTTTGTTTTATTTAATTATTATTATGATACTTCTATCTTAAAATTAAATACACAATTTAAATAATTTGTGTTATTTAAATCACATTTCTTCTTAATTAAATAAAGATCTCTAAAATCTTTTATTTAATTATCATTCTCCTTTCAATTTAATAAACAAACCCTATAGTTTGATTTATTAAATTATTTATTCTTCTTTTGCTAAATTGAAATAAATTAAATTTATTTAAATTTATGCATAAATCTTTACCACTATTCACTCACCAATAAAAATTAAATTTTCAAAATTTAATTAATTACACTGTCATTCACGGGAAGAGCTTCGGGGACAAACCTGTAAGAAATTCTCTCAACAACCTTCCACCCACCTTCCCTCTTATCTTGCCTGGTGTTTTCATGGGGAGAAACCATTCTCCATGATCAGCTCCATCTTCTCATCCCATGCCCTTCAATTCTCCAGATTGAATCACAACCCCTTATCCCGTATCCCTGTACAATTGTGCTGCCGTGAAAGCTATAAATACAACTCTTGGGCTACAGGAAATGGATCTCAATTTATGCAATCTTACTTTGTAGGTTTTCCAAGCATCCGAGCATCCAAGCAGTCAAGTATTCAAGCATTCATCCAGCTTCAATCAAGCATCCATCATTTGCAGTCATGGCTGCCATTACCATAGATTTGCATATTTAATCACATAGGAATAGAATTAGTTCATTTCTCAATCTCTAAATGTCATTTCAATAGTTTAATTAGCTTCTAAATCTGAGAGCAAAGTAAATTAGAGAGATCCTTTAGAGATAGAGAGCAATAGGATAGATTTCTGAAGCTTTTTAGTTTAAATTAGTTTAAATTTATTAAACTTTAGATGCAATGTCCTATTTAGAAGTGTAGAAGCATGTTTAAGTTGTTTTCCTCATTCCTACGCTTACAAATTGGCACCCACCGTGGGGCATAACCCCGTATTTTGACTATTTTTTGAGAAAAGTGTTCTACAGGTATCGGCGTGAGAGTTTTCGCGGAACCGTGACTTTTTGCAGCGCACCGGGTTTTTGTTATAGCGCGCTGGGTTTCTGTTACAACGCTCCGAGTTTTTGTTTTAGCGCACCAAGTTACTGTTCCAGCACGCTGCTTCACTGTTTCAGCATGCCACGACACTGTTTCAGCGCGCCGCTTCATTGTCTTTAAAATCACTTTCTTTCTATCTGGATCCGACGTGTCTGCGACCAGACTCTATTTTTGTCTAATTTTGGATAAAATTTATCAATCCTAGGATAGAAATGGATAAAATTTATCAATCCTAGGATAGAAATGGATAAAAATTGATCAATCCTAGGATATAAACTTTACATTTTCTTGTGGGATTAAAATTGAACATCATGCTATTATGGAGCAATATCTCCATATAGAGTAGATCATTTATCTTTTGGGTTTTAAAAAGAACAACTTTTTTTGCTGTGATTGGGTGATAGGTTTATGCTTTCCCCTTAACTGGGTGCATCAAAATACCAGACTCACTTTTACTTTACACATTTTCAAGCTTTCATTAAAACCTTTAGACAGGCCTGCCGTAGTGGGAAAAAGTACTCACCCTACGGGAACGACCTGAGTGGGGACAGCCAAAAGCCATGGTATTCCAACCCACTTAAAAATTTATGTGAATTTGGGGAAACCCTCTTTCAACGGAAGTGCGCAGGATAACCATCCCCAAAATCTTTGTTCTAAAGATTGGGAGGTCTCTCGAGGGAGTTTATCTATTTGCCGCTCCGAACGAAAACCCTATCTAAGAACCTAGAACTAGAAGCACACTTGTTAGTTTCTAAACATTGTAATACTCGGCGGTGCAGGGGCGGGGAAGAATCTACCCTCAAGCACTCACCATATAATTTCCAAGGACTGTTTGCTTAGGGGATCCAGTATCCACTTCCGTCACTCTGAGTACGCACCTGAAAAAGACAAAAACACGGGCGCCGTCTAGGGGATGACATGGCTGTGTGAGTCGACACAATTCCAAGCTGTGGGCCGTTCGAGTATATAACAATGACCTTTTGTCTCTAGGAGTGAGTCTATATGAAGTGTCTTATCTGTATAAACTAGTGAAAAACAAAAAGAATCATGCTTGATTCTTAAGAACATACACTATCTGTTTAGATTCTAGGATTTTTTAAGACAATCGTTCTATTCTTGCTTGTTGTGTTTTCTCTCATTAAATTCAGAAAAGATCATCACAAAAATCCTCAAAATCAAAACACTTGTGGAATTCTCATGATTTGAGATTGGGTATCCACCAAGTTTTTCAAGAAATCTCTTGTCAAACGAATCAGAAAACCAAAGAAAACGCTTGCATACAAACAACTTATGAGAAAGCAACGATTTCTATATCAAAGCAGGAAAGTTCTACTCCAACATAGGACTTTTATTCATAGGTATCACGATTTCTCTAGAGGTTATACGGATGACTATGCTGTAGCTCCCTTAGATTCACAAGCATTTTATCAAAGAAGAGCTCTTAGGCAACACCACAATCACAGTCAAAGAATTCGTCCAGAATACATCCCACAACCAGCAATACAATACGATACCAGACCAAGTGAGTTTCATAGAATAAGATAGTTTTTGTCTTAGCACCTCATGGTTCTATTTTAGCGCTTTGGGTTTTTATTCCAGCGCGTCTAGTCTCTGTTTTAGCGCTTTAGGTCTTTGTTTCAGCGCGTCTAGTCTCTATTTCAGCGCTTCAGGTCTTTGTTTTAGCGCTTTTGGTCTCTGTTCCAGCACGTACGGTCTCTGTTCCAGCACTTTAGGTTTATGTTTTAGCGCATCTCAGCTCTGTTTTAGTGCTCCAGAAAGTCAAAAAAACAGAGAGTTGACAAGATATTTTATCAGTTTGCCCATATTGATAACAAGGTTTTCATCAGTTCAGAACATTTTTTTTTCACAGTCCAAAACACTTGGGTCATACAAAAGGAAAACTTTACCATTACACCTAGATCTTGGAACATCTTACAAAGTGTCATTATCAACAAATCTAAGATTTTCTGTCAAAATTTCCCTATCAAGGATTTTTATAATCCTTCCATCACGAAACTAGACAAGACCAAATCAGATTTTAAACCAAAAATCTTGACACTTATCCAATCAAACAATCCAAGATCAAAGTCTAGAGAAAAACTCTAACGTTTGTATGCCTATTTTCACATGATCAGCATATCAAAGACAACAACAAGAAGAAAATGAAAGAATAGCAGCCATGGCTGAAGAAAACCCTTGGGGATGATATAGCAACACTGATCCTCTCACTAACTCACATGAGAAAGAAATAACTGCAGAGGAAATCGAGAAAGTTCAACAAGACCCTCATTTCCATAAATTTATGGAAAAGATGCTAGAGGAAGATATGGAAAAGTATCTTCTATTATTAGCTGACAAAGGTGCTAAGCTTCCTAAAGACTTTTATGTCAATCAACTCAAGGAAACAACCACACCCAAGACAACTAGTGTGGAAAACCCAAATCAAATAGATGCTTTGACAAAACAAATCCAACAGTTACAATTACAGTTCCAAAATATCCAACAAGGGCCAACAAAGAGATATTCCTTGCAAGACATTTCCCTTATCCATTCGATCCAAGCATTAACATGATACCATTTCCACGGTATTGTGAATACCCAACATACAACAAATACAATGGGAGAACCGATCCATTTGATCACGTACGGGAATTTCGAGCCATGAGCATAGAGTTCGCACACGAGGACTCTTACTACGATTATTTCCAAGAAGCTTAGGAAACACTTGCATGGAGTGGTTTTCTAAATTGGAACCTGGGATTCAATCCTTTGAAGAACTAATCAATAGGTTCATAACACACTTCTCATTCAACATCCAACATGGGGTAACCTTAAAAGAACTCTACAACACCAAACAAGCAAAGGGTGAAAAGTTTCTTTCCTTTCTCCAACGATGGAGAAGGCTATTTGCTAAATACCCTAGATCTATTCCTGAAGAGGAGAAGATAGAGATGTTCATTGATAACTTAGTGGATGACATGAATTACAGATTGGATTTACAATGTCCATCTACATTTGAACAAGTTATCGAAAAGGGGCTCAAAATCGAAGAGGCTCTCATCAAAAGAGGAACGATCAAACACTTCATTGAAGGTTCAAACAATAACAATTCCTCTAACAACAACAACGAAAAGCCAAGATTTTGGCAAAAGAACAAGAATACTGATACCATGATCGATACACACACATCTAAACCAGTATTCACCTTGATGCCAACCCCTACAAACAAACAAACCAATGGTCTTAATGTCAAACAAAGTAGTGATCAAGGGAATAATCAAAACATGGAGAAACAAAAACTCAATCATTCCAACGACCATCCAATAAACGAAAATTCACGTCGTTAGGACAATCATTGGAATCAGTCCTTAAAGAACTTTTAGACGAAAAACTCATTCAAGTACAAGAGGCTAGAAATTGGGATCCTCAAGTCAAACCATCATGGTGGAATGACTTACATTACTGTCACTACCATCAAAATAAAGGCCACATGACTGAAAATTGTTGGCAATTAAAACATGCGGTACAAGACCTCATAGATCAAAAGAAAGTATTTGTAGAGGGACCCCAAACAAACAAAGATCATACGACGTTCAAAAATCCTCTACCCAATTATCAGAAGGGAGAATCCTCTTCCGCAAACACCAAAGGTAAAAATGTTGGTTATGTTTATGACACAACAATCCTTTGTTTTTCTGCTGCCAAGGAGGATGAAGAGTTATGCAATCAAATCAATCGGAACAATGACATTACATCTACCAATTTGGTACAACATATGGACAAATCTGAAAACCAAATTAACGTAATTACACTCAAAGGGAAACAAGAGTACCAACCGGTTAATGCCACAACAAGGGCACAATCCAAAGTTATATTGAAAGGAGCATCAATATCATCCCCATCTGTGGATCCTCCCTCTAATCAATATAATCTCATCGATCAATTGCAGAAAATACCGGCACAAATATCCATCTTGGAACTTTTAAAGATTTCCCCATCACACAAAGAGGTTCTTGAACAAGCTCTTGTATCAACCACGGTACCTAACAATCTGGATGTGTGTCAGTTCCAAGCTATGGTAGGACATCTATCCGCGCCTCATTGCCTTTCATTTTCCGAACATGATGATGTATCACTCACCCATCCGCATAATTCCGCCCTTCACATTGAAGTCCTCATCCATAAACACCATGTAAAGCGTGTCCTAATAGATGGAGGGGCTGGTTTAAACATTTGTACCTTAAAGCTGATTCATGCACTAGGATACTCAGGAAGCCATTGATACAAGAAAAATCACAATCAAAGCATATGATGAAGAAGAAAGGTCCTCTAAAGGGTTGATCATATTACCCATTCAAGTGGGACCTATTGTCCAAAAAGTGGTTTGCCAAGTCTTAGATAGGGAACTGACATACAACATACTGTTGGGATGCCCTTGGATACATGATATGCAAGCAGTACCTTCTACCTATCATCAATGCCTGAAATTTCCCATCAATGGACAGGAGGTAACAATCACAGCAGACTACAATGACACCCAAGCTTGTCATACATTGAAGACATCTCAAGATACATTCATACCTCACAATAGAGAAGTTAGCACATCAGATGGTGAGCAACAACAGAACTTCATATCAAAGTGGCTTCCAAAACAACAAAAATCACAAGAGATAAGGGTGGTACAATCTAACCCTTCAAATGTTGAAGAACAATTGGCTCCACTCTCACATCAATTCACCAAGGAAGTATAGATAAGTGACAAAGGAATAAGTGAATATGGTGTTGGACACTCATTTCATCTATCACAAATGTTACCCTCCTTACAAACGTATGGACAACCATCTACAATCACCCAAAATTCAGAACAATCTACAACAGCATTAGATGGCAGATTTGTAAAAGCTGGGAACTTAGATGAAGAATCAGAAGATAAGGCCATACTAAATTGGCTTTATAAGGATGAGGAAGCTTCCACTTCCACAAGTAATATCATAGAGACAAATCAATATGGAAAAGGAAAAACCATTTTGGAGAAGATGGGATATTCAGGACAGGGACCTCTTGGGTTAAGGAAACAAGGCATAACAGAACCAATCCAGCCACTCACACTCCAACATAAGGATAAAACTGGACTAGGATATGCAGCAGAACAAGGATCTCGTGATCAAGGGAAACAAAGTGTAATAGAACCAATCCAAGTCCTCACAATTTAGCAAAATGGCAGAACTGGATTAGGATACACAGAAGAAACAAGAGCAGAAATCACCAATAAAACTGTGGAGCGTATTCTTCAAATAAAGATAACTCTGAAATAGATTCAAATGAATATGAGTGGGAACAACTTATCAGATGTTTCCTATGAAGATATTTAGATCGACATTATCAAAAAGTATACCCCCAAACGTGAGGAGGGTCAAAGCTCAAGTTTTAATCCTATTGTCTTTGAAACACAAAATTTTGATGACTCAAGTGAAGATGAACGAACATCGATTGAGATAAATGATGTGGAAGAAAATACCTTCGTAGGCCTCGACATAACCACTAACAATCTAGACGACATTTCCGTCCGAGCTTTCACAATCGCTGACCTCAACCCATCTAATGATTCATTGCCTTTACTACATCCTGAACTTATCGAATGGGAACCCCAACACCCTATTGATCTCCCTATTTTTGACAATGATTCTGCCATTATTAACTACCTTTGCTGTGAGGAGTCCAATACTTGTTCTATCAATACTTCTTTTAACGATGCTTTTAGACAGGAGGATGCCAAGCCTTTCAGTTGCAAAAATATGAAATTAAAAAATGGATCTAATAGTGAAAACCATTCTATGGCAGTATTTGATCCTAAAATAGTAAAAATAAAGAACGCATCCAATGTTGAAAACCTCATTGAGGCACCAAAGGATGGAAGGCTTGACATTCTCCCACAACATTACCATGAAAGATCATCAGTGTTGATAGAACCCACACAGTCTATTGATATTAGCACAGCAGAGAAAGCAAGAATACTACACTACACGGCGACATCAGCGGATCTGAAGCTTGATTTTTATCAAATTCTTTGAAGAATGATGCATCAATTTTTCTTGGTCATACTTTGACATGCCAGGCTTAGACACAGATCTCATTATGCATCACTTATCCTTACCAGCTGGCACTAAACTAGTAAAACAAAAGCTGAGAAAAATGCATCCACATGTTGCATTATTAGTAAAAAATGATTTGAAGAAACTACTAGATGCTGGATTTATCAGGTCTATTGATTATGCGGAATGGATATCCAACATTGTACCTATTTGAAAGCCAGATCACACCATTAGAATATGTACTGATTTCAGGGATTTAAATAGAGCATGTCCAAAGGATGATTTTCCTTTGCCAAACATTTCCATGATTGTAGATCTCACAGCTGGCCATCAAATGCTATCACTCATGGATGGATTTTCAGGATACAATCAAATCAAAATAGCTCCTGAAAACCAAGAAAAGACAACATTTACATGTCCATGGGGCACCTTTGCTAGAACGTCATGCCTTTTGGGTTAAATAATCTGGGAGCTACATACCAATGAGCTATGACAACAATCTTCCATGACATGATGCACACTTTCATGGAAGACTATGTGGACGATATCTTAGCCAAATCTCACACCAGGGAAGGACATCTAGAGATACTTGCCAAAATATTTGACAGGTTGGAGAAATTTAAAGTCAGATTAAATCCTAAGAAATGAGCCTTTGGAGTAACATCAACAAAACTCCTTGGATACATAGTTTCTACAAAAGGAATTGAAGTAGATCTGGCGAAAGTCAAAGCATCATGGGAAATGCCACCTCCTAAGAATATCGATTACATTAAGATCTCTACAAGGCCGACTCTGAGTCCATCGAGAGATTCATCTCTCAACTAGTAGAATTGGGTATATGTTCGATATCTTTTACACTTGGTGAAATTGCCTTTTTAGAAATGGGATGAACAATGTGAGAGTACTTTCAATCAAATCAAGCATTATTTGATGACACCACCAATCTTGGTACCACCCAGTGAAGACAAGCCATTATTGCTATATATCGCAACAACAGATATCTATTTGGGAGCCTTGCTAGCACAAGAGGACAGAGAAGGAAAGGAACAGGCAATACACTATATCAATAGGACACTTAATGGACATGAAGTAAACTGCACCTTCATTGAAAAATCATGCTTAGCAGTAGTATTTGCAACACAAAAATTGTGACACTATATGCTCACTCACACTGTCAAGCTCGTTGCAAAAATTGATCCCCTCAAGTATTTACTGAGCAAAGCAGCTTTAACAGGAAGGTTGGCAAAGTGGGTCATACTCCTCAGTGAGTTTGACATTCAGTATGTTGAAAGGCAAGCTATCAAAGGACAAGTCATCACCGACCAATTAGCAAAAGCTCCATTGTCAGACTGTCATCCTATGACCATGGAATTTCTTGATGCGGATATCCTTAACATTACAACACAACCATGACAACTCTACTTTGATGGATCCTACAGACAACATGGATCAGGGGCAGGAACTTTATTTGTCACACCTCTTGGGCACACAATTCCGATCTTACAGGCTTACCTTCCGTTGCACTAACAATGTGGCAGAATATGAAGCTTTGATCCTTGGAATTAAAGTGGCTATTGACTGGAAAATCACATAACTATAGGTGTATGGAGACTCCCAGTTAATCATCTATCAAGTCAACAATGATTACCAAACTAAGGA
>VDFB02295288.1:29461-72046 GCA_007258455.2 Sequoia sempervirens
TGGATGGCAAGATAGGAGGCAGGCAGCTAGGGCATATTATGCGGATAAACTATCATATAAACAAATAAAGGATTTAAAAATTACAAAAGGTGATTTATGCTCATTATTCACTGACCCACACAGAAATCAAAATCTTAGCCTCAATGCAAAGAGGTTTCCTATTCATTGGTGCCACCACCAAGAGATTAGGAATCATTTTTATGATAGGTGGTACATGGTCTTTGATGACTGACCGTGAAACAATTGTGAAGTCCCCCAGTATTTTCTTAGGAAACTATACAGTGAGTTCATATTGAACAAAATCCCAAATTATTTTGATATGAGGGACTTCCAGGGGAGAGGTGGGGAGTCGGCTCAGGATAGGCTCGGTGCACAACCGGATCCTATGCGGCAAGGGAGATGAGCTCTTGCTAGACCACCTCATAAGTACATTGTTATGCCTGCCATCGCGAAGGAGAGTTCCGACCTAGAGACATTGTAGGTGATCAACACTTTGACCTAGAGTGTCATCCATCATACTAGCCCTATTCTACAGCACCATCCAGGGGAGTCTTCAAGTGGTGGCCTTCGAACCCATGTGTGTCAATCTTGCAGGGCGACTTGTTCATATGACCCCACCAACACTTAGGAGGCTGCTACACAAGATCCATATGCAACTACGGAGATGGAGAGGGCGGATGATATTTTGCATGATGCGTATGACATTGATACTCAGGTAAAAGTTAGCATGTTCATTGAATTTAATTTATTAAATTTTGATTTTGAAATGCAAGATTAACTAATTTAGTTTTATGATTTTAATAAAATTACAAGGTCACAGTGTTGAGACTAGATATGCCGGCCCTCCACCTACTTTTTTCTACAAAACACCTATCGGTGGGGTATGTAACTAGTAAACAATTATAAATTTATTACATGTTAATAGCATTGTTTTGTGAATGGTATTTTAATATGTGATTTTGGATGTTGAACATGGTAATATTAGAGGTTTCGAGGGAACACCTCCTAGTGCCAGTGGATTTACTCAAACCTACATGTAGGTAATAGAATAAAGAGTTTAACTAATGAATTGTACTTAATAGATTTGTGTAGTTTATATTCATATAATTGGTTACGTTGCACTGTACATCATTCAAAATCAAAACATTACTTCACATTTCATAACTAATAACTAGATGTTGATAGATGACAAAATTTTAACTACAATATAGTTGTTTAGAAAGTCAACATAAGGAGTGATTCAATTACTTCACATGGAGGCATGCGCTTGCAAAGGTGAACCTGCACGACAAACTATGGATGCTTGGAAAAAATCTATGAAACCATAATAGCACTCTTTCTACCACTAACTCCTCAGCCAACCCTCATATAGTGCATTTTGCAATTACATGATTTAGGTGCTCCTACACCATACTCCCTGGGTACAAAAGATTTATGCCCCATAAATCACTCCATAGGTCTACTCCAACCTTCTGCACAATCCCTTCAAACCTGCTCCAAGTCCCTTGCATGGAAATCTTCCTCCAAGGCACTTTGTACCCTTCATGCTTTGCTTTGTCTTGGTCTTGCCATGCTTGATCTTCCTTAAATGGATCTTTTTGCTGCCCTTTTTCTTCATTAACAACTGCAAAAAAAATTCAATATACAAAACTAAACAACCATGCATTAGTATCTCTCGTTCATGCTCTTCCATGAGCCTTTTCCAATTATACATGTAGTTTTTCCCTTCAATTCCACTATCTACAACATAACCTACATTTTTTCCTTCCACTTCCATTTTAACCCTTGGTCTGACCACTATCAGAAGAATGAACAAATTAGGGAGATAACCAATGATTCCCTTCACTCTCAGCCTCTTATCCTTCCAGTTCACATCTATACTTAGATTCACTATGCTTGGATCCCCTGTCTCAATAGTATACAACTGCCTACTTACTAAACTCAACAAACAAGGACAACTCATTGTCCCAATCTCAGACTTTCCTCTCTTCTCTATCTCATTTGGAGACCACACACACTGTATTCTCTTAGCCATTCCCTGGCCAAAAACTGCCAACTTCTCAGTGTTAGTCTTTGTCCTTATTGAAACCCTCTACAAAACCTTTACCATCTTTCCTTCACCTCTCATGGTGACTACACACTCCAACCTTTGCTCAAATTCTATACACATTTTCTCAGACTCTCCAAACTCTTCCATTATTTCCTATCATGCTTCATGGCTTACTGTCTTTTCCTTGTCTTTCACAACCTGTCCATCATCTACTCTCAGGTCTTGTATCAGACCCTTAGCTTCTACCATCACTGCCTTCATGGCTTGTACTGTATTCTCAAACTCATCACCTTCTTGACTGTCTACCTCATACCTCTGAGATTCCATTCCAAGGACCTTGGTCCTATCAATTTCAGGAACATAATTCATTTTTCCTTCATCCCCTCTAATTACTATGCTCTCACATTGATTTACTTCAACCAACTTTCTCTTCTTCACTTGCATCAGACTTGTCTCAATTGCCTCTGTACCTTTTGCCTCATAACTCATTATATCTGCAATCTTTGCCTTCCTATCACTTGCATCTACCCTTAAGGGACACATCACTACCCCAATGATGATCTTCTCATCATCTTAAAACCTTTCATGACTTCTTTCACCCCTCTCATCATTTTCCTTTTTATACACTTCCTCCTTCATTTTCTTAGTTTTCAAGAGCTCTTTGTCCTTAGGTATGCCATCCTCGCCTTCAACCTTTTGTTGCATCTTGTGTTTTTTCCCAAATAGTGGACAACATTCTTCTTCCCTTGTGGCTCCATTATGCCAAAGTTGCTTTTTTTCAAATAAATCACCTTCATTCTTCATGATCTCATCTTCTCTTCTTAGGACCTTTGTCCCAAGCATCTTCTTCTCACAATACTTCGTCCTAGCTTTATGTACCACTATATTCTTCATGGGTGTCTGCCCTAGAACTCCATTAGCCTTTAATAAACAAACTTATACTTGTCTCTTACCTTTGACACAACCTTCAAGCTTACCTTTCCCTCTCAAGGTCATTTCACTCTTGCTTCTTTATTTCTCATCATCCTTTACACACTTTAACTTTGAATCTTCCTCTACTCTTACTGTCTTAGTAATCTTTTCACATATGGTGGTTGCAATTCTATCTTTGTCTTTATCACATTCTCCATCTTCATCTCGTGCCTTCAAGTTCTTTTCACCTCTGACCTTCACCTTATTTTTTTTCCTTGTGTCTTGAAGCTGCTCTTTTTTCTTCAATGCTTCTTCATGGTGTTTTGATCTCTCTATGGTATCTATGCTATGCCCCTCTATTCTTCCTTGTCCCTTTGTTCCTTTTGTTCTAGAAACTCCCTTTTTCCACACATGCCTATCCTTTTTTGTGCCCCATCATCCTGCAAACAATTCAAGGTATACTTTTACCCATCTTTTTCAATTTCATACACATTAAGTCTTCCATAATGTATAGAAAACCTATCAAATTTCCAAGCTCTACCTAGTATCATATGACAATCTCTTGTAGGAATAATATCACATAGTACAACATCTTTGTAAGGACTAATATGAAAATCTATAAATGCTTGAGCTCTCTAACCACAACATGCTGACTATCATTTACCCAATATTCCTTGTAAGGTGATTCATGGATTATTCTTGTCAAAGGTAGCTTTCCAACCATTTCTTCTAAAACTACATTATCCAATGAACTTGAATCAATCATTACTTTACATACCTTGCTTTTGCATTTGCATCTAGTCTAGAAAATGGAATTCCTCATATGTTCCTCTTTCTCATCCAAGCTTCTGATGGCCATACTATATTGTCACCTTCCAATGCTTCTCCTTCAATCTTAAAGAGATCTACTTCTTCGCTCTGATACCACTTTGATGCAGAGTTAGAGGACTCAAAACCACTCAAGATATCAACTTGATTTTAAAAGGCATCTAACAAGATTAAAAGAACTTGAAAAACCATTCAAAATACAATCAAGTGGATATCAATCAGTCTCCAAAGAAATTTCAAAGGATCTCATCAAATTTCACCTTTCAAGCAAGCTTTCCTTAGTAATAGTGGCTACCTGGTTTTAGGGATTTTTCACCAAATTTTCCCAAAACACTTGAAAAAATAAAAGATTATTAAGATACCCTTTTTCAAGTTATATAACATACACAAAATCCAATATCAACTCTTTTGGACCAGATCAGAGATCCAATACACCTACCATGAAAAAGGCTAGTGGGTTAGCCTACTTTTACAAAGAGAGTACCCTCTAAACTCCACCAAACACTCTAAAACCTTGGGGAAGCAATTTAAATTCCCAAAAACCACTAAATCCGCCATTAGTTTTGTTATGCCTTGCATAACCACCCCACTTTGATCTGGATCAAAATGGGTCCCCCTTTGTCTTTTACCTTTGGCCTTTGGTTTTTTGCCTTAGGCGTTTTCCTTTCAAAGTTCTGTCGGAGGCAGAATTGAGACCAATACCGGACTTGGAATTTCTTTCTAAGTTCGGGTCTTGATCTGACTCCGATTCCGGTTCTGACAGACCTTGGTTTTCGTTTCTTTTGTTCTTTGTCGGAGTCGGATCCGAGACCAGGTTAAGAATGTTGAACTTTCTGAAGTTCCTCATTTTGGTCCCGTCCTGGATCCAACCCTGCCTTTTCTTTGCTCTTCGTTGGTCTTTGTCGGTTTGTGTCCTTTGCCTTAGGTGTTTTCTTTTCGGCCTTGGGCATTTTGTTTTTTGTCTTTTGGTGGGCCTGGAACCGGACTAGAGTCCGAACTTGGAACTTCTTCCAATCTCTATTTTTGTTTCTTCCCAGGCCCCAGTCCCGCCGCTTTGGTCTTTTCTCCCTTATGCCGCTGTTCGCGTTGTTTGACTTGTCCTGTTCTTTTCATTTTGTTTCTTTTTAGTTGTGGGGTTTTCCTTCCCCTTTCTCTTTCATGCTGTTCCATTCTTTTCCTCTTTTCGGGTGACGTTGGAGGCAGGTTCGGAACAGAATCCGAACCTAAAACTTGGAGACTTCCTCAAAGTTTCTGGTTCGGATTTGGTTCTGACCTCGGTTCCGTCCATCGTTTTGCTTCTGTTGGTGTTTTGGTTGCTGTCCTTTGTGTTTTGGGTTTCTTCGCAGAAGCGGGGTCGGTTCAGGGTGTGAACTTGGAAATGTTGATTGTTTCCATGGCTCGTTCCCTCCTCGACTCCGGTCCCGGTCCAAATTTTCTTTTGGCTTCACCCCCGCCAGTTTCAAGGTGAGGGATGTCATTCCTGGGTCAGGTTTTGTCCTGGTCCCGGTTCCACCGGGATTTGTTTAAATTTTTCTTCCCGTGCTCGTGTTGGCTCTGCCTCTGCCAAAGTTAAGTTTCTTTTTGGTAAAAGGCATGATATTAATGTATTGTTCTGACGAGGACCTTGTTTTGCAGGATCAAGTCATGTGCATGAGGATTTTTTTTTTTTTGGGGGATCTCGACATTAGGTCTTGTCGACTAGCCTCAAAAGATTCATACATTGACAAAAGGTTTTATGTACGCCGGGATGTCTTAGCGAATCCAGAAGGTCTCACCGACTAGTGCATATAGGCATACCCTTCAGTGGGAGTTGTTCTCTTCGGTATGTGCTCTCACCGAATGATAGGAGTCTTGCCGATGAGAAGTTTTCGCATATCGGTAAAGCAAGATAATGTCGCTAAGAGGTCTCGGCGACTTCTCCATGTCTTGGTGAACCAGACGGGTAGAACACATTTTGGTATGATGGTTTGGCTTCGGGAAGAAGTCTTGGTGACTTCCTAAAGTCTCACCGATTACCGCACAAGGAGGCCCCAAATGAAGAGGGAGGTTCACCGAAGGATAGAACTTTTTCCATAATGTCTGGCTGAAGAGGTGAGGTCATGGCGACAAAAGTGGCATTGGCGGGACTCATTTTCTTTGGCATATGGTCTCGGCGAGTTCATAATGTCACACCGACATGCCACAAAGGAGTGTTATCGGTAATCTTTGGTGGGAGAATTAATAAGTCTCGACGACCAAAGAACGCACATGTAGAGACTTTCGCTAAGACATAAGGTTTCTACATAACATCTCCCCGACAGGAGGATGCTACGGTGACACATGTGTAACAAAGAAAATGCATCGGTGTGAGTACAGAGGGGTCCTGCCGATAAGGTGAGTTCACCAAAGGACATGGGACTCGGTGCAATGTCTCACTGACTCATGAAGGTCACGCCGAAAGGAAGAAGGTGGGCTCATCGCTGAGAAAACAAAGGGTCACTATAACGTCTCCCCGACCATGGAGGGTCATGCCGAAACGAAAAGAAGCCGATGACTATGAGGAGCACCACTGACAAAGATGTCTTCGGAGAGAGTATGGGCGTTCGGTGTAAAGTCTCACTGATGAGGTATAGTCACAGCGATAAGGGCGACATCGGCATAAGTGATCGAGGCTCACTGAAGTCCTGCCGACCATGGGAAGTCACACCAATAGAGGGAGATCATGCCGAAGAAGGTTTTCGGGTAAGGTTATCGGTCCCGCCATGAGGTTTCGCCGACTCATGTGGGTCATGCCGACAATAAGGAGGGGCTCAGTGAGAAAAGAATAATTCAAGGTAAGGTCTCCCTGAAGCTATGAGGTCTCCCCGATGCAGCGAATCCGCCAGTGAAAGAACTTATCGTTGTAGCTCTTGGCGCAAGCCATGACGTCTTGCCGAAGACGGATGTCTTACCGACAGCAAAGAGTGGCCCACTAGAAGAAGTAGAGTTTTCCGGGGGGGACGCGATTTCGCCATGTCGTCTAGTCGAGAGGAAGCAGTCTTGCCAATGGACTAAGCAAGATCGGTGTGATCTCTGTGGCTTGTCGGAACCTCACACCGAGTGGCTCGTGCTACATCGAAAAACTTGAAAAGAGCATCGAGCGAGGGAGAAGACAAGTCGTGAGTCAAATGGATAGTTGTGAGGTCTGCTGAGGGAGGTAGGTTGGCATTAATGGGGATATTTTGGGGCACTCGAGGCAGCTCTACTGGAGGTCGAAAATGGACACAGAGGCCAGAAATAAGTACAGTAGCTGTAAGAGATTTACAGAACTTTTCCAGGAGGCAATCTTCACCGACATGGGACAACAAGGCTTCAGATTTATTGCAGAGTTGACTTTTGTTAAAGATCTGGGCGCCGACTCTTTAGCACCGCGGGATATTTTGTAAACCCTAAAAACGAGCACCGACATTCTTCTTGGGAGAGGGTGTATATATGAAATTCTTGCCTCTTTGTAAAGGGTTCCATAATTTTTAGTGTTAGCACTTCTAGATTAGAACTTCCAGGTTTAGAGAATTGTTTAGAGCTAGAACTGTTAGGAGTTAGTCAACTAGCAGAAGGAGATCGAGTTGCATCTTGATTCTCAGTAATGAGAGCTTCTCTTGTCTTCTTGGTTAGCAGTTAGGTTTCAGTACAGGTTGGAATGTGTTTTCAAAGTTATTGTAGTGTAGATGGAAGTAGTCTGAAGACACAGGTTTTCTATACACTGGTGATTGTGCCAGATTTGTAAGTGTTGCTTATTTGTCTAACCCACAATAGAAGCAACCAGATTCGAATCTATTTCATATTGCGTTCCAGAACGATATTTATCTCAAAGTTAATCATTTTATTTTGAAAGCTTTCAAGGAATGAAATTTCATTTTTATGTTTTACTTAAATGGTAGTTTATAATCAGTTGTTAAAATCAACACTGTTAATGAATGATACTGTGTGTTAATCACAAGTTAATTCTGTTATTCAGTATTAGTTAGCAAATTCCTTGAAGTTACCAAAGTTTGGTTAAGGTTGGATGAACTATTGTTCTTTTCGGTTTCAAAACCCTGGTCTATCTTTTTTTTATATTTCTTTAAAATCCCTGGTTAGTATAGGATTTACTTCATGTTTGATCTTAGAGCAATCCAGAACCCTAACACCAGTAGGCCCCTTGAATATTACTGTTGCATTGGCCACTGAGCAACATCAGCACAATTGAGACCCAACTACTAAGACCTTGGGAGCTAAGGCATCCATGTGCTGCCTTTCTCTTTCAGGAGAAGCCGAGTAGCAATACTTTGTTTAGCATTGTTGTGGTGCCAAAATTGCCATCAACAGGAACTAGCACTAGAAGGAGGGCCTAGAAGGGCAAGCTAGATAAAGCTGGGTCATCTTCCTCAGAAAGGCCCCATAGAGTTCTTCGATCAACTGGAAATCCATCACCCTTCATAGAACTCAAGACCCCAACAAGACATAAGCATCACAGAACTGGGGCAACCATTATTCCACCCTTATCAGCTCCGCTCACTCCACCAGGATTTTCACCAATACCTCAGTGGATACCCATCAATCCACCTACCAATTCATCTCAATTGTCATTACAGCTAGTTCAACCCATACAACAGCTGGCTCAACCACCACCGCCACCACCAATGGCATTCTTTTAGAATAATCCCTCTCCATTGGGGACTATTCCTGGAGGTTTTCATGACCTGCCTAAGAACCCTGAGAAATTTTGTCTTAAGTACATTCACGGTGAATCGAGGAGTGCTGAAGAGCACATACAAGCTCTTAAGGATGCTTGTACTAGAGCTCAGATAGCCCACCAGGATGTAGTTTGTAGGTTGTTTCCTTATTCCTTAGGGGATATGGCCTATAATTGGTACCTTAAAGTCCCTTAGGGCTCCATTCTGAGCTGGACACACTTGGAAAATGCTTTCATTAATCAGTTTAGAATATATGTGGACCCAACTCTTTTATATCACCAATTCGCTACCATCAGAAAGGAACCAGGTGAACCTTTGCCTTTATTCAATACCAGGTTCCAACGAATGTATAGGAGACTGTAAGATCCCTATCAAGTCACTGAGGACAGTGCCATTCAGGCATACTTTAGGGTTATAGACCCTTTGCTAGGTTTGTTCCTGCAAAGGACTTACCTACCAGCTGAAATTGATTCTCTATCCAAAGTCTATCATCTAGCTATTAAGCTGCAGCAACAAACCAGTTTTCAACAAGGAGACCTAGGAGGGGGTTTCCCTTCAATAGGCTATCAGATGTCTAGCCCAACTCCTCTATTTAGCACTGTCCCAGGAATGTCTCCTTCACATTATGGGCCTATGTCTGAATTGTAGACCCAATCACGTGTTCCATTCTTTGCTACTGGAACTCCTGATCTCTTTCAACAACCACAGGTTCCTCAATGTTCCCATGGTCATCCTAACCAAATTGGAACACCAAATCAAGGTGGTTAGCCACCTATTGCTAAGAGTGTGGAAAGTGAGAAGACAGTCCAACTTACGAACAAGGTAGAGACCCTGAAGAAAATGCTATCTCAAGTTACCAATGATATGGCTCAGCTCCGTTTGAACCCCTCTCAAAGCCAAGGGAACTATCCTAATTAGGACAGCAACAACATGCAATGGAATACAGGGCCTAATAACGATGGAGTCCCTCACAACTATCAATCAAATAAGGAGAGAGCACATACTGCAAATGTGGCTGATTTGAATTTCATGACCAATTGGTGCAGGTTGCATGATACGGCGACCCACTCTGAGGTAAACTGCCCTCAGATGGAGAAAGTTGTTAAGATGGCACACAAAGATACTCACACATTCCAGGGGAATTCACACAAAGGAGGTGACTCAGTGGATACTGCAATGACTTATGAGCTCTTCGAGGAGGAGCCCTCATTCCCAAGGCAAGAAGAAAATCAACCAGAAGAGGATTCATATGATGCCCAAGCTTTTCAGACGAAGAGAGGACACTTCCTGAGAAATCAAAGTAAGGGGCCATTCACTACATCAGCACCTCCTAATCACATGGTGCCCCCAAACCAAGGTGCTGATAATAATCCTTCTCCACCACGAGGCTCGCCTGATCTCCATAACAGGGGTAATTCTGCTATTTTCAAAAGTAATTCAGGCTATAATACAAAATTTGACATCGTTTCTGAGATGCAGAAGTAGAAAACTTCTTTGTCATATTTTGACATTTTGAAGTGGTGCCCTGCTCAAAGGGAGATAGTGTTGAAAGCGCTGGAACAAGCAGATAAGGAAAAAGGAAAGAGTAAGGTTACCTCCCCTGCAGACATGAATGCAGCCTTGTACAAAAGCAAAGTAGGTACTCCTCCTTTCCTTTTGAGTTTAAGAATTTCGAGCAAGAACCTACATAACTATTTATTAGATTCGGGAGCTTCAAGAAATGTCATGTCATTTTTTGTGTGTAAGAAGTTTGGATTGGACCCCATTCAGACAAATAAGGTCATTCAACTTGAAAAAACTGAGGTTAATGTGGTGGGGGAATTAAGAAACATACATGTTCAAGTAGGATCAGATCCTAGGATCTTAACAAACATAGACATCCAAGTGGCTGATATTCCCGAAACCTATGGTATGCTACTAAGCAGAGATCTGATGAAGAGTCTAGGAGGATACCTCTCCCTTGACTTTTCACATATCTGGCTACCATGGAGAGGGATCCCAACTCAAATTAGGATTGAAAGCGAGCCTCGCCTCAAGCATATCATTATTGAATATGATTGCCACAATGAGGTAGCCTATTTCAAAACTGGGATAGGTGTGTATAAAAAGGAAGAAGCTTTAACCTTTTCTGTCTTTGATCCTAAAGAACTGCCCATACAAAAGCCCCTTGATCTTGTGATTGATGAAAATCAGCAAGCATTGGTCAGAAAACTGTAGCAAGATTAGCTGGTCTTGGGAGAAGATATAGATCTACAAAGTCTCCTGCTCCCCAACTGGTGCAGGGTACATTATCAAAACCATTCTGAATTAAATTTCCAACCCTACATTGATATTTTAAAACATGTTGCCAGAGCTGAGGAAGCTAGCTCAAGTTGCTCTAAGGCCATTGCAGACTGCTTCCCATTTGAGGCCAAGGAAGCAACCATGTTAACCAGGGATACAATACCTTTAAAAGAAATCCTTGCCCAGATTAAACCTACCCCAGACGCACTTCCGAATCAGTATATTGATGAGGAGCAACCCCAAGGTTTGCTTGACACCCCTGTACCCACAGATATACTAAAATCCAAGGGGTTAACCCAAGAAATAAGTAAATGTCAAAAGGACAACCTGGGGGCACAAGAAACATCTGTAAAGGGATTGGGAATTATTCCTGAGAAACCTAATAAACAACCATTCCCTATATTTAATTCAAACGAATCAACTTTGACCTGTGATCAATTATGGACCCTCACCTTTGACGGATCTAAATCCAAGACCGGTTGTGGTGTTGAAATTGTGCTAACCAATCCGAAAGGGAAAGTTTTCTTTGCTTCTTATAGGCTGCAATCCGGGTGCACTAATAACATAGATGAATATGAAGCCCTGGCAAGAGGACCGATGTTTGCACACAAGAAGAAGGTCACGGCCTTGGTGGTCAAGGGAGATTCTGAAATAGTGGTCAAGCAGGCCCGCGGTTAGTATACATGTCACAATAGAAGGCTGGCAGCATACAAAAATAGGGTATGGAACCTGATCGAAGACTTTGATGCCTTTGGGATCAGCTTAATCCCTAGAGAAGAAAATCAGGTAGCTGACTCACTGGCTATTGCATCAAGCACCTTGGAGCCTATGCAAGGTTCCAAATTCAAGAGATTTTTAGTGGAACTGATGTCCACCCTAGCTGTGCCTAACAATATCAAAAATTTCCAGGTCTTTGAGGATGATCGACACATTCTGGCTTTCTTGGCCAACTCAGATGTCTTTGAGGGGAAAATTATCGATGAGTCCACCAGAGATCAAGGAGATTGGAGCCCCGAGGAATGTGATACAGAAGGAGTCCTTAATTTGAAAAGTAATAACATCCCAAAGGGAATGGTTGCCTTGGAAAGGATTTTTGACTCAGATTCGAGGGCTCGAGAGAAGGCATCAGCTGAAGAAAAGGGAGGTGAATATGAGACAGTTAACCTAGCTGACTCAGGTTCTGAAAGGAATGTCTACATGGGGAAGGCCTGCCCTGAGGCAATCAGAAAGGACATACTAAAGGTGCTTAAAAAGGATATTGTTGTGATTGCTTGGGGGTATGAGGATCTCCAAACATTTGATGCGTCGGTTATAACTCACACTATTCCCTTGAAGCCCGAAGCTAAACCCTTCAGAAAGAAGCAGCGCCCGGTCAATGCTCTGATCAAACCATTGATTTATAAAGAGGTTTAGAAATTGCTTTCTGCAAGGATAATCTTCCCTGTTCGCCATTCAATGTGGGTGGCTAACTTAGTTCCAATCCATAAAAAGAACGGGGAGATTAGGTTGTGCATTAACTTCAGAAACCTGAATAGAGCCTCCGAAAAGGATAACTACCCACTCCCTTCCCTGGATGAGGTATTGCAAATTGTCAACAGATCTCAAATGATGTCATTCTTGGATGGTTACTTAGGATATAATCAGGTTATGGTCAACTTTGAAGACAGGATGAAGATGGCTTTCACCACCAAGTGGGGGACGTTTGCATATAGGAGGATGCCTTTCAGTCTGATAAATGCTGGAGCAACTTTCCAGCGTGCCATGGATATAGCTTTCAAGGATCTGAATGGAAAATGCATTATTGTTTACATTGATGACCTGACAGTGTTCTCCGAGGATCGACTGAACCATGCTGCAGACTTAGCCAAAGTTCTCGAGAGATGCATCCAATATGGAGTCTCCTTAAATCCCATAAACTGTGTGTTCAGAGTTTCCGAAGGGAAGCTCTTGGGTCACATAATTTCAGAAAGAGGAATATCCATCGACCCAGATCGAGTTGAGGCCATCCTCAAGATAGCCATGCCAGGAAGCAAGAAGGAGATGGGATCCTTCTTTGGAAGGATCAACTTCGTGAGGAAGTTTATCACAGGCTTTGCAGAAATCGTGAAGCCTCTGAATGAGACGATGAGGAAGGATGCCAAAATAGAGTGGAGTGATGAGGTGAAGGATGCATTTTCTCAAGTCAAGTGATCCATCTTGGAAGCTCCAGTCCTCACTAGCCCTGATTACTTGAGGCCATTTTATATTTATTCTTTTGCCTTCGGACACTCATGTGCAGCTGTACTAAGTCAACGTGGACAAGAGTCAGAGGAGAGGCCAATTGCTTTTATGAGTTCTCCCTTCAAAAACGTAGAAATTAGATACCCACCTCTTGAGAAGCAAGCTTTTACGCTAGTCTGAGCTATCAAGAAGTTTAGGCATTACATTCTCCGAAGTCAGATTATTGTTGTAGTCCCTAATGCTGCTGTCAAGTCCCTACTTATGCAGAGTGAATTGGGAGAGAGAAGGGGGAAATGGATGGCCATCTTGCAAGAGTTTGATTTAGAGATACACCCTATGAAACTTGTTCGAGGTTTGGGTCTCTCTAAATCAATGGCTGATGCTGGTGACAATGTTATTTGTCAACAATATACTACTCAGTCCTTCTCAAATGACCCATGGTATGCTGATCTTATTTGTTTCATGCTCAACAATCATTGTCCGAAGGTAATGAACCCCACTCAGAGGAGAGCACTGAGACTGAAAAGCTCACATTACATGATCAAAGGAGGGTCGCTATATAGGAGGAATTTCAAAGGAGTGTACCTGAGATGCCTTGATCATCAAGAGGCCAAGCAGGTGATCTCTAAGTTTTCTGGGAAACATGGCATAGGTCATGGGTCTGTAGATTCACTAGCACACCAGATCCTTCGATCTGGTTAATACTGGCCTTGTGTATTCAAAGATGCCCATCAGCATGTGAGGACATGCCACACATGTCAGGTTGTTGCACCAAGGGAACGTCATGGAGCCATGCCATTGCAACCTATGAGGTGAGGCCCTTTGCCCAATGGGCATTGGATTTCATTGGGGTTATTAACCCAAACTCTACTGCAGAGCATAAATTCATCTTGACTGCTACTGATTACTGCACAAGGTGGACAGAGGCTATACCCTGCAAAAACAACACAACGGAGGTAGTGATCAAGTTCCTCACCGAATGCATCACTACAAGGTTTGGAGTACACTTCGCTCTGGTATGTGACAATGGCTCTGCCTTCTCTTCTATTGAATTTATTTCCTGGGCATATGATCACAAGATTGTCTTGAAGTATTCATCAAATTATTATCTGCAAGGCAATGAAGTTGTAGAGTCAACCAACAAGAATCTCTTAGGGATCATCAAGAAACTGTTAGAACATAACCCTAGAGATTGGCATACCCAGCTGAGATTCGCACTATGGGCAGATAGGAATAGGATTAAGGCCACTTTAAACACCTCACCATTCAAGCTGGTATACGGCCAAGAGCCTGTCTTTCCTATCCATCTTCAAATACCTATCCTTGAGTTCATGCAAAAATTCTACTCTAAGGACAATAGGATAGAAGTCAGATTGGCTGCTTTGTTGAAATTAGAAGAGGAGAGAGATGCCTCCTTGCAACAATTCTTTAGGCACTAGGCTATTGTCAAACGTTGGTTTGACAAAAGAGCCAAAATCAAGGCCTTTAGGATATCAGACCTAGTGCTGCTATGGGACAAAGCTAGTGAAAAGAAGGGCAGTCACCAAAAATTTGACAAACTTTGGCTGGGTCCTTATCGGATTGCTGAGATCTTAGGAGAAAATGCTTTCCAATTGAGTAGTTTAACTGGAGAACCTGTCCCCTTTCCTGTCAATGGATAGTTTCTTAAACACTATTTTGAATCATGAGGTTGGAATTTTGTTAAGTAGTGCATCTGTGTAAATAATTTATGGTTGTAAATAGTCTCTGTTTATATTTCGTTGTTCTTCATGTAAATAGTTCACTTTTGTTTGTTCTCTTCTCCTGTCCTTTGTGTTTTCTTTGCTCGTTGCTTTCTATTTTGTTTTGCTTTTGGGGGTTTACATGTTTTGTTCCATTTTGAAGTGATGGGTTGTTATCTGAAGCATGCTTTGGTCATTAGGAGAGAAGTGGTTTAGATATTTTCAGATTTCCTGATTGGATGATTTTGTCCTCAATTCGTTGTTTCATGCTTGTTATCAATAAAAGTTGTGGAAAGTTTTGAAACAAGGTGCCAAGTAAGTAGCCTTCATCAGCTCCCTTGAATCTGTCACAAATTATTTAGATCATCTCCTCTTGTAAGGGTATATTTGTCCTAGGACTATGGTGTTGTAAGATTTGAGTGAAAAATCCGATCTCCCAAGTGTTGTTATGAGGTCCATGGTAGTTTTCAACCCAGATTAGATGTTGAACATTTGACATATTGAAAAGAAAAAAGCAGAATTAAAAGAAATATCTGAAACTCCAAAAGAAAAGAAAATAATTATCAAAAGAAGAAGAGTCAATATGAATGGGTGATTCCAGTATCTCTACCGGGCTATGGACACCCGACTGGCAGTAGAGCAATGCTGTGAGAAAACTAGAGGTATTCTTCGTCGGGGCTATGGATGCCTGACTGGCAGCAGAGCAATGCCTGGGATATCATTGCACAAAAAGGGATCAACTTAGGTAGCTCAAATCTTACACATTATTATCCAGGGGATGAGGAAAACTTTATAAAAGAGTGATGCACAATCAGGTACACACATAGATTCAGGGGTAGCCGTTGATTGACCTACATTTGAGATTCTAGCTATACCTTGCTTGTTATAGCTGACCCAACTGGAGTTGTAATGTTCATGAACCAGGAGTTCTGGGTAGTTGAATCCTTCAGATTCATGAAAATGGTCAAACCATTTTCCCAGCCAAGTCGCCATTTGTTATGCCTTGCATAACCACCCCACTTTGATCTGGATCAAAATGGGTCCCCATTTGTCTTTTACCTTTGGCCTTTGGTTTTCTGCCTTAGGCGTTTTCCTTTCAAAGTTCTGTCGGAGGCAGAACCAGGACCAATACCAGACTTGGAATTTATTTCTAAGTTCGGGTCTTGATCCGACCCCGGTTCCAGTTCCGACAGACCTTGGTTTTCGTTTCTTTTGTTCTTTGTCAAAGTCAGATCCAGGACCAGGTTCAGAATGTTGAACTTTCTGAAGTTCCTCATTTTGGTCCCGTCCTGGATCCGACCCCGCCTTTTCTTTGCTCTTCGGTGGTCTTTGTCGGTTTGTGTCCTTTGCCTTAGGTGTTTTCTTTTCGGCATTGGGCATTTTTTTTTTGTGTTTTGGCAGGCCTGGAACTGGACCAAAGTCCAAACTTGGAACTTCTTCCAATCTCCGTTTTTGTTTCTTCCCCGGCCCCGGTCTTGCCGCTTTGGTCTTTTCTCACTTGTGCCATTGTTCATGATGTTCCGCTTGTCCTGTTCTTTTCATTTTGTTTCTTTTTGGTCGTGGGGTTTTCCTTCCCCTTTCTCTTTCATGCTATTCCATTCTTTTCCTCTTTTCAGGTGATGTCGGAGGCGGGTTCAGAACGGAATCCGAACCCGAAACTTGGAGACTTCCTCAAAGTTTTTGGTTCGGATTTGGTTCTGACCTTGGTTCCGTCCATCATTTTGCTCTGGCTCCGCTAGTGTTTTGGTTGCCTTCCTTTGTGTTTTGGGTTTCTTTGTGGAAGCGGGGTCGGTTCGGGGTGTGAACTTGGAAATGTTGATTGTTTCCCTGGCTCGTTCCCTCCCCGACTCCGGTCCTGGTCCCGATTTTCTTTTGGCTCTGCCCCCGCTAGTTTTAAGGTGAGGGATGTCGTTCCTAGGTCAGGTTTTGTCTTGGTCCCGGTTCCGCTGAGATTTGTTTAAATTTTTCTTCTCGTGCCCATGTTGGCTCCGCCTCCACCGGAGTTAAGTTTCTTTTTGGTAAAAGGCATGATATTAATGTATTGTTCTGACGAGGACCTTGTTTTGCAGGATCAGGTCGTGTGCTTGAGGTTTTTTTTTTTTGGGGGATCTCAACATCAGGTCTTGCCGACCAGCGTCAAAAGATTCATACATCGGCAAAAGGTTTTCTCTGCGCCAAGATGTCTTAGTGAATCCAGAAGGTCTCACCAACTAGTGCATATAGGCATACCCTTTGGTGGGAGTTGTTCTCTTCGGTATGTGCTCTCACCGAACGACAGGAGTCTTGCCAACGAGAAGTTTCTGCATATTAGAAAAGCAAGATAACGTCGCTAAGAGGTCTCAACGACTTCTCCATGTCTCGGCGAACCAGATGGGTAGAACACATTTTGGTATGAGGGTTTGGCTTCGGGAAGAAGTCTTGGCGACTTCCTAAAGTCTCACCGATTACCACACAAGGAGGCCCCAAATGAAGAGGGAGGTTTGCTGAAGGATAGAACTTTCACCATAATGTCTGGCCAAAGAGGTGAGGTCACAGCAACAAAAGCGGCATCGACTGGACTCATTTTCTTCGACATATGGTCTCGGTGAGTTCATAATGTCACACCGACATGCCACAAAGGAGTGTTATCGGTAATCTTCGGTGGGAGAATTAATAAGTCTCGGCAACCAAAGAAGGCACATGTAGAGACTTTCACCGAGACATAAGGTTTCTACATAACATCTCTCCGACAGGAGGATGCTATGGTGACACATGTGTAACAAAGAAAATGCATCGGTGTGAGTACAGAGGGGTCCTGCCGATAAGGTGAGTTCGCCAAAGGACATGGGACTAAGTGTAATTTCTCACCAACTCATGAAGGTCATGCCAAAAGGAAGAAGGTGGGCTCGTCACTGAGAAAACAAAGGGTCGCTATAATGTCTCCCTGACCATGGAGGGTCATGCCGAAATGAAAAGAAGCTGACGAATATGAGGAGTCCCACCAACAAAGATGTCTTTAGAGAGAGTATGGGCATTCTTTGTAAAGTCTCGCTGATGAGGTATAGTCACAGCAATAAGGGCGGCATCAGTGTAAGTGATCGGGGCTCGCTGAAGTCCTTCCGACCATGGGAAGTCACGCCGACAGAGGGAGATCATGCCGAAGAAGGTTTTCGGGTAAGGTTATCATTCCTGCCATGAGGTTTCGCTGACTCATGTGGGTCATGTCGACAACAAGGAGGGGCTCGGTAAGAAAAGAATAATTCGGGGTAAGGTCTCCCCGAAACTATGAGGTCTCCCCGATGCAGCAAATCTGCCAGTGAAAGAACTTATCGTTGTAGCTCTTGGCGCCCACCATGACGTCTTGCCGAAGATAGATGTCCTACCTACAGCAAAGAGTGGCCCACTAGAAGAAGTAGAGTTCGCCAGGGGGGATGCGATTTTGCCATGTCATCTGGTTGAGAGGAAGCAGTCTTGCCGAGGGACTAAGCGAGATCAGTGTGATCTCTATGGCTCACCGGAACCTCACACCGAGTGGCTCGTGCTACACTGACAAACTTGCAAAAGAGCGCTGAGCGAGGGAGAAGACAAGCCATGAGTGAAATGGATAGCTGAGAGGTCTGCTGAGGGAGTTAGGTCGGCATTATTGGGGATATTTTGGGGCACTTGAGGCAGCTCCGCTGGAGGTCAAAAATGGACATGGAGGCTAGAAATAAGTACAGTAGCTGTAAAAGATTTACTGACCTTTTCTAGGAGGCAATCTTCACCGACATGGGACATCAAGGCTTCAGATTTATTGTAGAGTTGACTTTTGTTAAAGATCTGGGCGCCGAATCTCTAGCACTGCAGGATATTTTGTAAACCCTAAAAATGAGAACTGACATTCTTCTTGGGAGAGGGTGTATTTATGGCATTCTTGCCTCTTTGTAAAGGGTTCCATAATTTTTAGTGTTAGCACTTCTAGATTAGAACTTCTAGGTTTAGAGAACTGTTTAGAGCTAGAACTGTTAGGTGTTAGTTAGCTAGTAGAAGGAGATCAAGTTGCATCTTGATTCTCAGTAATGAGAGCTTCTCTTGTCTTCTTGGTTAGCAGTTAGGTTTCAGTATAGGTTGGAATGTGTTTTCAAAGTTATTCTAGTGTAGATGGAAGCAGTCTGAAGACACAAGTTTTCTGTACACTGGTGATTGTGCCAGATTTGTAAGTGTTGCTTATCTATCTAACCCACAATAGAAGCAACCAGATTCGAATCTATTTCATATTGTGTTCCAGAACGATATTTATCTCAAAGTTAATCATTTGATTTTAAAAGCTTTCAAGGAATGAAATTTCATTTTTATGTTTTACTTAAATGGTAGTTTATAATCAGTTGTTAAAATCAGCACTGTGAATGAATGATACTGTGTGTTAATCACAAGTTAATTATGTTCTTTAGTATTAGTTAGCAAATTCCTTGAAGTTACCAAAGTCTGGTTAAGGTTAGATGAACTATTATTCTTTTCTGTTTCAAAACCCTGGTCTATCTTTTTTTTATATTTCTTTAAAACCCCTGGTTAGTATAGGATTTAATTCATGTTTGATCTTAGAGCAATCCAGAACCCTAACACCAATAGGCCCCTTGAATATTACTGTTGCATTGGCCACTGAGCAACATCAACACAGTTGAGACCCAACTACCAAGACCTTGGGAGCTAAGGAATCCATGTGCTGCCTTTCTCTTTCAGGAGAAGCCAAGTAGCAAGACTTTGTTTAGCATTGTTGTGGTTCCAAAATCACCATCAACAAGTTTCCAGAGATAACTCTTCTAATATAGCAAACTATAAAACCCTTGGTTTTAGGCCCTCAAAAGGAGGGTTTATTGCAAATCATACCTCCAGGACTCCTCAAGCTTTTCAACCTATTCAAAAAATCTTAATTACACCTGAACAAGCTTAAAAATTTATTACGTAGGTCATTACCTCCACAAAACTCATAAACCACCCTCTAGTTACTCATTTTCATAAGGAAAATCACTCAAACTCAACCTAGGGCAACACCCAAAACCCACATACACACTCCTTCAGTCCTCCACAACATTTTGAAGCCTATAATACATCAAATGGGGTCATTCCACTAAGTCACAATGGCTACAGTAGGTGGAATGCCCTAAAAACTTATTTTTATACTCTCAAACTACCAATTTGCACCAAAACAAAGCAGTTTCAAAAAAATAGAGATAACTCACGCAAAAATTAATGATTTTCAATCAAACCTAAAGAATTTGAAATTATACTCAATTCCCTAACATGCCATGTCAACCTTCAACCAAAATCTGAAGTTGTACGGATTGTCCCAACCAACAAAGTTCAGGAAATTCAAGGAGAAACGTGTAATTTCAATGCAAAGCTAAATTTCTTCATTCAAAATCTTCAAATATGTGTTTACAATGATGGAATCACTAAATATATCCTCAATAACCTCCTCCAATTCCTATAACCACCTAACTACCTTTCTTTAAAAGGCTTTTAACCCTTTACATTTCTAATTATGCATCCTTTACTAATGACAACTTTATTTTTGCAACTTAGACTTCCAAAGAATCAAACTACATTAAATGGTTCATATGAACCTTATTACATCATGAATGGTCTCATGGACCTCATTTAACACAAAATGACTCTTTCTACCACTAACTCCTAGACCAACCCTCATATAGTGCATTTTGCAATTACATGATTTAGGTGCTCCTACACCAGTAAGCATGATAATAAGAAATATATAGTTTAATAAGTACTCCAAATTTTGTTCATTAGATCTCATACATTATAAGTCATGACGTGGATAACTATTGTAACTTTTTTGTGATTAAATAATTTGTTGTTTTATTTTCAAATGTTGGAGGCAGAAACACCTCCAAATGTTACGAGGGCAATGGATATCAGTGTTTCATCCTCTATACAATCCTCGATGGCTCTGACAGGGGAGGTATGAGGCAAATTATTAAATTTCAATTTACATTCGTTGTTATAGATGTTAGTTCTAGTGAAAAATAAAACCATTATTGATTTGTAGTTTAATTTCTATTTGGATGGTTTATACAGGGCTTGAGCATGCCTCAACATCAGCATCCAAATATTTCCCTCATGGAGAGTGATCGTGAGATGGCTATATGTGATTATTTTGTTAAATATATCATTTTTTATAATGCAATTTCTATATATTAATGTCTTTACTTCTTATTGTAATAGTTAAAACTTCACTAAGAACTTAACAGTACTAGGAGGAGCAGCAGGAGCACTCCTTGAGTGCAACACAAATGAGTGACAGACCTAGCACCATCTGATCAACAAGAAAAGGGTAAGAGTTTATTTCGAGAGCTTGGAGAGCAATGACTTTTGATTCCAGATCCCTTTGTTATATGCTTACATGGCAGTTTTGTACATATTTTGTATTGGATATATTTGACATTGTATGCCTATATGGAATTATCGCAAGCCTATATGGCTATTTTATACCTATATTTTATACTTATATCAACATATATTGATGTATGCATACATGGCTATTTGGTTAATACAAATCTTTTTTATCGATGGTGTCCATATTTGCATGCTATATATTCATGGTTCAATAGATATGAGTTACTTGTATTCAAGTGTATACTTTACAACTTATGTGTATACTTTGTGACTTACGTGTGTTCCAATGTATACTTTGCAACTTATGCATTTTCATGCGTATACCTTGTATTCGTGCATATACTTTGTATTAAGTTGTGTATACTATGTATTCGTGTGTATACTTCGAGGCATACGTGTTTGTGACTACTTGTGCTTCCATTATTCACATGTACATGCTTGAATTATTCACGTGTATACTTATTAATTGGTTAGCCCTAGCATTGATCATTGCTATCCTTCATGGTTTGTCTTGAATAAATTAATTGATTGATGGGAAACAACTTTATCTAAAAGAAAAAAACATGTTTTCAATTGGTATTCCATGAAATGATTGATAAATAGATTCCAATATATTTAATCCTTTGATTGGAACAACTCAATTAAGCAAAGGATACATAATATTCACAACACTTGCAAAACATAATATTCAGAGTAGATGAAGTAGTCAACTTCTTGACACATTATCTATGTTACTGGGTTCTTCTATTTTAGCCCTGGTTTTGGTCTTGGTTCACTCAGGTGGTGCTGGTCTTGGTTTGGTTTGCCTGTGGGTTCGACAAGGGTCCTTCATTTTTGGGCCCAGTTCACCCAAACAGAACCCAAGAGAACTCGGGCAGAACCCAGATAGAACCTAGGCGAACCAAGACATAACCCATGTGCCTAGGCATCCAAAAAAGTGTTTTGTTGAACATTTTTTAAATTTTTTATGGAGTTTGACTTTGACCCACACCCAAGGGAACCCTAAAAGTGACTTGTAAAATCACTTCAAACACCTTAACTACCTCATTCTTATTCATTTGTTTTGTAAACAAGCATTTTCATTCCAAGAGGCTGAGCTTTCATTTTTGCTTGCTAGATTGAAAGCGGAGTGTGACACAACTTTCTTTTTTCAAAAATTGTTCTGCATCATTGAACTGAGAATTTATTACACATCTATAGAGAAACAGAGGAATACTACAACACATTACACTTTTGTTCTCACTGACTTGATGTACTCTCCAACATCTCTCTTCTCTCATGCGAAGAGTTAGAACTACTTGGCCATGCCTTTGCATCATTCAAGAAGTTTTTCTCTTTTTGACAATGTCAAAAGCATGGTTGCATATAGATTAGGCAAAATAATTTTCCTCTTAGATTAGCAATGGATGGAAGTTTTAAAAAGTATCCTTGATATTACAAAAAGATATGTGTTTATACACTTCAATTGTGCAGTCACCCTTTGGTTCTTTGAAAGAAAAATCCACCTATGCTATTGTTACACTGCACAGGTAAACCAGATTTTGTATTGTGGAGCTATATTAAGCTACCACTCTCAAGACCAATGTAACAATGATACAAAATAATGTTTGAGACTGCAAGAAGAAATCAAAATGGCTAGTGTCCTAAAAAAATTCTTATGATTTATGAAGAACCCTGATAACTCTACTCAGTTGGCTTCTTTTTTCAAAATCATACAAATTGAACCCTAACATCAATAGACTGTATATCAAGCTACCACAATTCAAGTTTCAACGATGAATATTTATCATGCATGTTTTAAATGACATTCAAGTTTATGGTGGTTTTGTTGTTTATATGATGTTATGTGATATTCTAATCCTAATTCATGCTTCTAGGCTGCATATATATATATATATTTTATTTTTACTCTATTTTTGTACCAACGGACCTAAAACTAACAAAACCCTCAGTGTACCCTCCTAATGGAATCCAACAAAACCGAACCCCTTGAACCCGAACTCAACCTCAAAATCTCTTCCAACACTCTTCATTCTACTTGCACAAATTTAATTGACCACCAAATTATGTTGCCCCCTAACTTTACCCACTTTTACTCCCTCAAACCTCTCTTTTTCATTAAAAACCCCTCTTTTCTGAACTAGGGCATCATGCCATAACATAATTTTGACATCCCTTTTCCTTGCAAAAATTTTAAACACGTCAAAATCCATAACCTCACCCTATTTGCAACCTATTCTAAATTATTCTCAAGCAATTTATTCTTTTCACCTCGTCTAGCCTTGCTTTTAAGGCCTAAATTCTGAATTTTCAATAGGGGAAGCATTAGTAATCTCTTCCAATGCCTTTACAAATGCTACTTTCTTATTCCTACTCCCTATCATACTTACATCGTGCCCATATCGTGGAGAGACACAACTTCTAAACAATAGGTGGAATGTGGCCTATTTCAACATATTACACTCCTAACCCTTAGGGGATCGATCCAATTGAACTAACTCCGTGAGCGCATTCCTGAAAGTGTTTGGTAAAGAGGACCATTCCTAGCATAAAAATACTTCCATTTGATGCTTGGAACAGCCTCCATTTGGTCATAATGAAAGGCAGTAAATAAAAGTTGAACCACTTTGCAACTTTCCACTACTTGCATTTTACACTTTTCCATCAACCCAAAAACTAGACACCACGTGAAAACCACTCGGTGGATAAGAAAAATTAAGAGAGGTTATTGTAGAGGGGCCCAACATGATCCCATAAGATCAAATGAGAATTTTCTAAGCATCATGATATCTGAGTAACAACATGTTGAACTTTGCAACCATTTTGCACTTTGGACCCTTAAGGGGTCGATCTAGTTGAACGTAGCTCCGAGCGATTCCATGTGTTTGGGTATGAAAGAGGATTATGCCTAGTGTAAACATACCTATTCGCATACTGGAATAGTATGTTTGATCACACTAGCTGCGTAATAAAAATTTGAACCACTGGTAACTTTCCACCGGGCTGTAATTGACACATTTTTCCATCAATTGAAAAACTCGACACCACAGAAAAACCACTCAAATAACAAAAACTAAGAGGTTGTTGTAGAGGCCCAATGCGATCCTATATAGGATTAGACAAAAATTTAAGCATCAATGTGATCCGAGTAAATAACATACAAGCTTGCCCATTTTGCACTTTGGACCCTTAAGGATCGTGACCTAGTTGAATGTAACTTAGAGCGTCCTTCACGTAGGTTTGAGTGTGAAAGAGGACCATTCCTAGCATAAAAATTCCTATTCAAATGCTTTGGAACAGTCTGCTTGGTCACACGAGTTGCAGAACGAAGATTGCACCACTTTGCAACTTTCCACTGCTTCCATTTGACACTTTTTCCATCAACTGAAAACTGGAGACTACGGGAAAATCACTTCGAGATAATAAAAAATGAGAGAGGTTATTGTAGAGGGGCCTAACATGATCCCATACAATCAGACAAGAAGTTTCTAAGTGTCATGGTATCCGAGTAACAACATGCTGAAGTTTGCAGTCATTTTGCACTTTGGACCCTTAAGGGATAGATCCTATTGAATGTAGCTCGATCTTTCCACATGTTTGGGTGTGAAAGAGACCGTGCCTAGCTTAAAAATACCTATTTGAATGCTGCTGGAATAGTCCATTTGGTCACATCGACTGGTATAACTAAAGTTGCACCACTTGCAACTTTCTACCTTGCATTTGACACTTTTTTTCATCAACTAAAAAACTGACACCTCATATAGGAAAAACCACTCCTCAAATAATAAAGTTGAGAGGTTATTGGGCAGAGGGGTCCAATGCAATCCCATAGGCTTAGACGGAGTGTCTGTAAGCATCACGGTTTCTAAGTAATAGGACATCAAATATATTTCCCTTTTGCACTTTGGACCCTTAAGGGATCGAGCCGATTGAACGTAGCTTAGAGAAATTCCGCATGTTTGGGTGCGAAAGAGGACCATGATTAGTGTAAACTTACCCATTTGGACGCATTGGAACAGTTCATTTGGTCACACGAAGCTGCGTAATGAAAGTTGCACCACTTTGTACTTTCCACTACGTGCATTTGACACTTTCTATCAACTGAAAAACTGGACACAACGGGAAAACCACTTCAAGATAACAAAAATTGAGAGAGGTTATTATAGAGGGGCCCAACATGATCCCATAGGATCAGATGAGAATTTTCTAAGCATCATGGTATCCAAGTAACAACATGTTGAAGTTTGCAGCCATTTTGCACTTTGGACCCTTAAGGGATCGATCCGGTTGAACGTAGCTTAGAGCGATTCCACGTGTTTGGGTTTGAAAGAGGACCATGCCTAGCATAAAAATACCTATTCAAATGTGTTGGAATAGTCCGTTTGGTCACATGAGTTGCAAAATGAAAGTTGCACCAGTTTGCAACTTTCCACTGCTTGCATTTGACACTTTTTCTATCAACTGAAAACTGGACACCATAGGAAAACCACTCCAAGATAACAAAAATCGAGAGAGGTTATTGTAGAGGGCCCTAACACAATCCCATTGGTTTAGATGGATATTTTTTAAGCACCATGGTATCTGAGTAATACCCGCTAAAGATTGCTACCCTTTTGCACTTTGGGATCTAATGTTTCCTTAAACTGTACAGTTCCATACAAGGTGATTGTGCTCTCTTTTCGATGGAATTCAGTGGAAAGAAGAATTAAATCTATTTTAGTTTTGGTTTTGTTGGATTTCAAGTGATTTTGTGCATTTTAGAAGCTAATTACTGAGGGTCGGTTTGTATACCATGTTTTAAGGGTTTTGAGTGCATTAAAATGTCATATTAAGCCTTTCACCCACTTTATGCTTCTATAACTCAATGGAAAGGCTTAGTTATGGTTATAAAATATGTGTGCAAAGTTTTGTGTGCAAGGGAGGTGAATAAAGGGTTTTTAGGTGACGCCCTAGTGTCAAATGGTGCATTTTTTAGTGAAAAATGGTGGTTTACTGCTAGGGTTTGAAGAAATCTTTTGGGGCAGTGATATATCTTGAACTTTTAAGCTTGTGTAGACCTTTTTGAAGGTGTTTTAGGCTTTGGTTGGCTATGGGAAGGTTTTGAGTATGGGCTTTCAATAAACCCTTGCCTAACTTGTGAAAGAAGAGGGTTTTTGGGTTTGTTATGTTAGAGGGCTTGTTGATGCAATTCAAGGTGGAAGAACTCTTTTCAACATCAACTAATCAAACCTCAACAATACACCAACCTTGAAATCACAATCACCCAAATTGAATTTGTGGACACCTAAAAATGGTCTGGAGAATCTAATTAATTAAATACGACTTATTTGATTAATTTATCTTAAATTCATCTACTTAGTAAATAAATAGAAATATTTATTTATATTAAGTTCATTATTAATTATTCTATTTCTTTCTTAATTAAATAAACAAAATTAAAAACTTTGTTTTATTTAATTATTATCATTTTTTTCATCATATTATTTCTCTCTTAATCAAATAAACAAAATTAAAAACTTTGTTTTATTTAATTATTATTATGATACTTCTATCTTAAAATTAAATACACAATTTAAATAATTTGTGTTATTTAAATCACATTTCTTCTTAATTAAATAAAGATCTCTAAAATCTTTTATTTAATTATCATTCTCCTTTCAATTTAATAAACAAACCCTATAGTTTGATTTATTAAATTATTTATTCTTCTTTTGCTAAATTGAAATAAATTAAATTTATTTAAATTTATGCATAAATCTTTACCACTATTCACTCACCAATAAAAATTAAATTTTCAAAATTTAATTAATTACACTGTCATTCACGGGAAGAGCTTCGGGGACAAACCTGCAAGAAATTCTCTCAACAACCTTCCACCCACCTTCCCTCTTATCTTGCCTGGTGTTTTCATGGGGAGAAACCATTCTCCATGATCAGCTCCATCTTCTCATCCCATGCCCTTCAATTCTCCAGATTGAATCACAACCCCTTATCCCGTATCCCTGTACAATTGTGCTGCCGTGAAAGCTATAAATACAACTCTTGGGCTACAGGAAATGGATCTCAATTTATGCAATCTTACTTTGTAGGTTTTCCAAGCATCCGAGCATCCAAGCAGTCAAGTATTCAAGCATTCATCCAGCTTCAATCAAGCATCCATCATTTGCAGTCATGGCTGCCATTACCATAGATTTGCATATTTAATCACATAGGAATAGAATTAGTTCATTTCTCAATCTCTAAATGTCATTTCAATAGTTTAATTAGCTTCTAAATCTGAGAGCAAAGTAAATTAGAGAGATCCTTTAGAGATAGAGAGCAATAGGATAGATTTCTGAAGCTTTTTAGTTTAAATTAGTTTAAATTTATTAAACTTTAGATGCAATGTCCTATTTAGAAGTGTAGAAGCATGTTTAAGTTGTTTTCCTCATTCCTACGCTTACAAATTGGCACCCACCGTGGGGCATAACCCCGTATTTTGACTATTTTTTGAGAAAAGTGTTCTACAGGTATCGGCGTGAGAGTTTTCGCGGAACCGTGACTTTTTGCAGCGCACCGGGTTTTTGTTATAGCGCGCTGGGTTTCTGTTACAACGCTCCGAGTTTTTGTTTTAGCGCACCAAGTTACTGTTCCAGCACGCTGCTTCACTGTTTCAGCATGCCACGACACTGTTTCAGCGCGCCGCTTCATTGTCTTTAAAATCACTTTCTTTCTATCTGGATCCGACGTGTCTGCGACCAGACTCTATTTTTGTCTAATTTTGGATAAAATTTATCAATCCTAGGATAGAAATGGATAAAATTTATCAATCCTAGGATAGAAATGGATAAAAATTGATCAATCCTAGGATATAAACTTTACATTTTCTTGTGGGATTAAAATTGAACATCATGCTATTATGGAGCAATATCTCCATATAGAGTAGATCATTTATCTTTTGGGTTTTAAAAAGAACAACTTTTTTTGCTGTGATTGGGTGATAGGTTTATGCTTTCCCCTTAACTGGGTGCATCAAAATACCAGACTCACTTTTACTTTACACATTTTCAAGCTTTCATTAAAACCTTTAGACAGGCCTGCCGTAGTGGGAAAAAGTACTCACCCTACGGGAACGACCTGAGTGGGGACAGCCAAAAGCCATGGTATTCCAACCCACTTAAAAATTTATGTGAATTTGGGGAAACCCTCTTTCAACGGAAGTGCGCAGGATAACCATCCCCAAAATCTTTGTTCTAAAGATTGGGAGGTCTCTCGAGGGAGTTTATCTATTTGCCGCTCCGAACGAAAACCCTATCTAAGAACCTAGAACTAGAAGCACACTTGTTAGTTTCTAAACATTGTAATACTCGGCGGTGCAGGGGCGGGGAAGAATCTACCCTCAAGCACTCACCATATAATTTCCAAGGACTGTTTGCTTAGGGGATCCAGTATCCACTTCCGTCACTCTGAGTACGCACCTGAAAAAGACAAAAACACGGGCGCCGTCTAGGGGATGACATGGCTGTGTGAGTCGACACAATTCCAAGCTGTGGGCCGTTCGAGTATATAACAATGACCTTTTGTCTCTAGGAGTGAGTCTATATGAAGTGTCTTATCTGTATAAACTAGTGAAAAACAAAAAGAATCATGCTTGATTCTTAAGAACATACACTATCTGTTTAGATTCTAGGATTTTTTAAGACAATCGTTCTATTCTTGCTTGTTGTGTTTTCTCTCATTAAATTCAGAAAAGATCATCACAAAAATCCTCAAAATCAAAACACTTGTGGAATTCTCATGATTTGAGATTGGGTATCCACCAAGTTTTTCAAGAAATCTCTTGTCAAACGAATCAGAAAACCAAAGAAAACGCTTGCATACAAACAACTTATGAGAAAGCAACGATTTCTATATCAAAGCAGGAAAGTTCTACTCCAACATAGGACTTTTATTCATAGGTATCACGATTTCTCTAGAGGTTATACGGATGACTATGCTGTAGCTCCCTTAGATTCACAAGCATTTTATCAAAGAAGAGCTCTTAGGCAACACCACAATCACAGTCAAAGAATTCGTCCAGAATACATCCCACAACCAGCAATACAATACGATACCAGACCAAGTGAGTTTCATAGAATAAGATAGTTTTTGTCTTAGCACCTCATGGTTCTATTTTAGCGCTTTGGGTTTTTATTCCAGCGCGTCTAGTCTCTGTTTTAGCGCTTTAGGTCTTTGTTTCAGCGCGTCTAGTCTCTATTTCAGCGCTTCAGGTCTTTGTTTTAGCGCTTTTGGTCTCTGTTCCAGCCACAGACTTTTCCGCCTTCCTATTCCAGCTGGGCTTTTAGGTTTCTGTTCTAGCGTGTCCCAGCTCTGTTTTAGCGCTCCAGAAAGTCAGAAAAAAATAGAGAGTTGACAAGATATTTTATCAGTTTGCCCATATCGATAACAAGGTTTTCATCAGTTCAGAACATTTTTTTTTCACAGTCCAAAACACTTGGGTCATACAAAAGGAAAACTTTACCATTACACCTAGATCTTGAAACATCTTGCAAAGTGTCATTATCACCAAATCTGAGATTTTCTGTCAAAATTTCCCTATCAAGGATTTTTATCATCCTTCCATCACGAAACTAGACAAGAACTAAATCAGATTTTAAATCAAAAACCTTGACACTTATCCAATCAACAATCCAAGATCAAAGTCTAGAGTAAAACTCTAACGTTTGTATGCCTATTTTCACACGATCAACATATCAAAGACAACAACAAGAAGAAAATGAAAGAATAGAAGCCATGGCTAAAGAAAACCCTTGGGGATGATATAGCAACACTGATCCTCTCACTAACTCACATGAGAAAGAAATAACTGCAGAGGAAATCGAGAAAGTTCAACAAGACCCTCATTTCCATAAATTTATGGAAAAGATGCTAGAGCAAGATATGGAAAAGTATCTTCTATTATTAGCTGACAAAGGTGCTAAGCTTCCTAAAGAATTTGATGTCAATCAACTCAAGGAAACAACCACACCCAAGACAACTAGTGTGGAAAACCCAAATCAAATAGATGCTGTGACAAAACAAATCCAACAGTTACAATTACAGTTCCAAAATATCCAACAAGGGCCAACAAAGAGATATTCCTTGCAAGACATTTGCCCTTATCCATTCGATCCAAGCATTAATATAATACCATTTCCACGGTATTGTGAATACCCAACATACAACAAATACAATGGGAGAACCAATCCATTTGATCACATATAGGAATTTCGAGCCATGAGCATAGAGTTCGCACACGAGGACTCTTACTTACTACGATTATTTCCAAGAAGCTTAGGAAACACTTGCATGGAGTGGTTTTCTAAATTGGAACCTGGGATTCAATCCTTTGAAGAACTAATCAATAGGTTCATAACACACTTCTCATTCAACATCCAACATGGGGTAACCTTAAAAGAACTCTACAACACCAAACAGGCAAAGGGTGAAAAGTTTCTTTCCTTTCTCCAATGATGGAGAAGGCTATTTGCTAAATATCCTAGATCTATTCCTGAAGAGGAGAAGATAGAGATTTTCATTGATAACTTAGTGGATGACATGAATTATAGATTGGATTTACAATGTCCATCTACATTTGAACAAGTTATCGAAAAAGGGCTCAAAATCGAAGAGGCTCTCATCAAAAGAGGAACGATCAAACACTTCATTGAAGGTTCAAACAATAACAATTCCTCTAACAACAACAATGAAAAGCCAAGATTTTGGCAAAAGAACAAGAATGCTGATACCATGATCGATACACACACATCTAAACCAGTATTCACCTTGACGCCAACCCCTACAAACAGACAAAACAATGGTCTTAATGTCAAACAAAGTAGTGATCAAGGGAATAATCAAAACAGTGGAGAGACAAAAACCCAATCATTCCAACGACCATCCAATAAATGAAAATTCACGCCATTAGGACAATCATTGGAATCAGTCCTCAAAGAACTTTTAGACGAAAAACTCATTCAAGTACAAGAGGCTAGAAATTGGGATCCTCAAGTCAAACCATCATGGTGGAATGACTTACATTACTGTCACTACCATCAAAATAAAGGCCACATGACTGAAAATTGTTGGCAATTAAAACATGCGGTACAAGACCTCATAGATCAAAAGAAAGTATTTGTAGAGGGACCCCAAACAAACAAAGATCATACGACGTTCAAAAATCCTCTACCTAATTATCAGAAGGGAGAATCCTCTTCCACAAACACCAAAGGTAAAAATGTTGGTTATGTTTATGACACAACAATCCTTTGTTTTTCCGCTGCCAAGGAAGATGAAGAGTTATGCAACCAAATCAATCGGAACAATGACATTACATCTACCAATTTGGTACAACATATGGAAAAAACTGAAAACCAAATCAATGTAATCACACTCAAAGGGAAACAAGAGTACCAACCGGTTAATGCCACAACAAGGGCACAATCCAAAGTTATATTGAAAGGGGCATCAATATCATCCCCATCTGTGGATACTCCCTCTAATCAATATAATCTCATCGATCAATTGCAGAAAATACCGGCACAAATATCCATCCTAGAACTTTTAAAGATTTCCCCATCACACAAAGAGGTTCTTGAACAAGCTCTTGTATCAACTACGGTACCTAACAATTTAGATGTGTGTCTGTTCCAAGCTATGGTAGGACATCTATCTGCGCCACATTGCCTTTCATTTTCCAAACATGATGATGTATCACTCACTCCATCCGCATAATTCTTCACATTGAAGTCCTCATCCATAAAACACCATGTAAAGTTTGCCCTAAATGATGGAGGGGCTGGTTTAACATTATTTGTACCTTTAAAGTCGACATTCATGCACTAGGATACTCCGAGGGAAGCCATTGATACAAGAAAAATCACAATCAAAGCATATGATGAAGAAGAAAGGTCCTCTAAAGGGTTGATCATATTACCCATTCAAGTGGGACCTATTGTCCAAAAAGTGGTTTGCCAAGTCTTAGATAGGGAACTAACATACAACATACTGTTGGGACGCCCTTGGATACATGATATGCAAGCAATACCTTCTACCTATCATCAATGCCTGAAATTTCCCGTCAATGGATAGGAGGTAACAATCATAGCAGACTACAATGACACACAAGCTTGTCATACATTGAAGACATCTCAGGATACATTCATACCTCACAATAGAGAAGTTAGCACATCAGATGATGAGCAACAACAGAACTTCATATCAAAGTGGCTTCCAAAACAACAAAAATCACAAGAGATAAGGTGGGTACAATCTAACCCTTCAAATGCTGAAGAACAATTGGCTCCACTCTCACATCAATTCACCAAGGAAGTATAGATAAGCGACAAAGGAATAAGTGAATATGGTGTTGGACACTCATTTCATCTATCACAAATGTTACCCTCCTTACAAACGTATGGACAGCCATCTACAATCACCCAAAATTCAAAACAATCTACAACAGCATTAGATGGTAGATTTGTGAAAGCTGGGAACTTAGATGAAGAATCAGAAGATAAGGCCATACTAAATTGGCTTTATAAGGATGAGGAAGCTTCCACTTCCACAAGTAATATCATAGAGACAAATCAATATGGAAAAGGAAAAACCATTTTGGAGAAGATGGGATATTCAGGACAGGGACCTCTTGGGTTAAAGAAACAAGGCATAACAGAACCAATCCAGCCACCCACACTCCAACATAAGGATAAAACTGGACTAGGATATGCAGCAGAACAAGGATCTCGTGATCAAGGGAAACAAAGTGTAATAGAACCAATCCAAGTCCTCACAATTCAGCAAAATGGCAGAACTGGATTAGGATACACAGAAGAAACAAGAGCAGAAATCACCAATAAAATTGTGGAGCGTATTCTTCAAATAAGATAACTCTGAAACGGATTCAAATGAATATGAGTGGGACAACTTATCAGATGTTTCCTATGAAGATATTCAGATCGACATTATCAAAAAGTATACCCCCAAACGTGAGGAGGGTCAAAGCTCAAGTTTAAATCCTATTGTCTTTGAAACACAAAATTTCGATGACTCAAGTGAAGATGAACGGACATCGATTGAGATAAATGATGTGGAAGAAAATACCTTCGTAGGCCTCAACATAACCACTAACAATCTAGACTTTACATTTCCATCCGAGCCAATCACTTAATTCAACTCCATCTATAATGATTCATTGCCTCTTACTACATCCCCGAACTTATCGAATGTCCCTAACATCCTATTGATCTCCCTATTTTGACAATGATTCTCAAGGGACATTAACTACCTTTACCGTGGAGGAGTCCAATACTTTTTCTACCAATACTTCTTTTAACGATGCTTTTAGGTAGGAGGATGCCAAGCCTTCCAGTTGCAAAAATATGAAAGAAAAAAATGGATCTGATGGTGAAAACCATTATATGGCAGTATTTGATCCTAAAATAGTAAAAACAAAGAACGCATCCGATGGCGAAAACCTCATTGAGGCACTAAAGGATGGAAGGCTTGACATTCTCCCACAACATTACCATGAAAGATCATCAGTGTTGATAGAACCCACATTTCATTGATATTAGCACGTTAGAAAGTGCACTGATTACACCCGGCAAGATCCATGACAGATACGTAGTGCCGATTTTATCAAATTCTCCTTTGAAGAAGGATGCACTCAATTTTCATTACACTGACATGCCAGCTTAGACACAGATCTCATCATGCATCACTTATCCTTACCAGCTAGCACTAAACCAGTAAAATAGAAGCTAATAAAAATGCATCCACATGTTGCATTATTAGTAAAAAATGATTTGAAGAAACTACTAGATGCTGGGTTTATCAGGTCTATTGATTATGTGGAATGGATATCCAACATTGTACCTATTTCAAAGCTAGATCACACCATTAGAATATGTACTAATTTCCAGGATTTAAATAAAGCATGTCTAAAGGATGATTTTCCTTTGCCAAACATAGACATGATTGCAGATTTAATAGCTGGCCAGCAAATGCTATCACTCATGGATGGATTTTCAGGATACAATCAAATCAAAATAGCTCCTGAAGACCAAGAAAAGACAACATTTACATGTCCATGGGGCACCTTTGGCTGGAACATCATGCCTTTTGGGTTAAAGAATGCAGGAGCTACATACCAGCGAGCTATGACAACAATCTTCCATGATATGATGCACACCTTCATGGAGGACTATGTGGATGATATCTTAGCCAAGTCTTACACCAGGGAAGGACATCTAGAGATAATCGCCAAAAATATTTGATTGTGTTGGAAAAATTCAAAGTCAGACTAAATCCTAAGAAATGTGCCTTTGGAGTAACATCAACAAAACTCCTTGGATACATAGTTTCTACAAAAGGAATTGAAGTAGATCCAGCAAAAGTCAAAGCCATCATGGAAATGCCACCTCCTAGGAATATCAGTACATTAAGATCTCTACAAGGCCAACTACAGTCCATCAGAAGATTCATCTCTCAACTAGTAGATCGGTGTCATCCATTCAATCATCTTTTACATAAAAGTGTGCCTTTTAAATGGGATGAACAGTGTGAGAGTACTTTCAATCAAATCAAGCATTATTTGATGACACCACCAATCTTGGTGCCACCCAGTGAAGACAAGCCATTATTGCTATATGTCGCAACAGCAGATATTTCTTTAGGAGCCTTGTTAGCACAAGAGGATAGAGAAGGAAAGGAACAGGCTATATACTATATCAGCAGGACACTCAATGGACATGAAGTAAACTACACCTTCATTGAAAAATCATGCTTAGCAGTAGTATTTGCAACACAAAAATTGTGACACTATATGCTCACTCACACCGGGCTGCTCGCTGCAAAAATTGATCTCAAGTATTTACTGAACAAAGCAACTTTAAATGGGAGGTTGGAAAAGTGGGTCATGCTCCTCAGTGAGTTTGACATTCAATATGTTGAAAGGCAAGCTATCAAAGGACAAGTGATTGCCGACCAATTAGCAGAAGCTCCATTGTCAGACTATCATCCTATGACCATGGAATTTCCTGATGCGGATATCCTCAACATTACAACACAACCATGGCAACTCTACTTTGATGGATCCTACACACAACATGGATCAGGGGCAGGAATTTTATTTGTCACACCTCTTGGGCACACAATTCCACGATCTTACAGGCTTACCTTCCGTTGCACTAACAATGTGGCAGAATATGAAGCTTTGATCCTTGGAATTAAAGTGGCTATTGACTGGAAAATCACAGAACTATAGGTGTATGGAGACTCTCAGTTAATCATCTATCAAGTCAACAATGATTACTAAACTAAGGATGACACACTGATTTTATACAAGAGACTAGTAGATGATCTAAAGAAATACTTCATAGATATCAAATTTGAGCAGATACCAAGATTAGAGAATAAAGCAGCAGATGCCATGGCCAATAATAGCATCTCTACAAATGCCCTAAACGCTAAGATCATATCGACGCATTGTAGAACAAGTGCCAACTCTCGTGATACGCAAATCCCAAATCCCAAACCATAAGCCTTTTGGATAGTGCCCAATCTTCCATTTATGGAGACATTTATACTTATATGAAAGATAATATCTTACCGGGCTTAGATTCTTTCTCGCAACTAAAAAGCTTAACTTCATACTAACTGGCCAAACGTTCTCACATTATTGCTAACACCCTTTACCGTTGAGGCCTAGATGGTACTCTTTTGCATTGTTTAGAACATAACGAATCCACTTCCGCTTTACATGAGGTCCATGAAGGAATTTGTGGTACACATTCAAGTGGATTATCTTTAGCCAAGAAACTCCTTTGTTTGGGGTATTACTGGCCACACATGGAGCAAGAATCTTATAAATTTGTCAAGAGATGTCCAAAATGCCAGATTCATGGCAATCTTATACATGCACCGGCACAGGAGCTCCATCCATTCACAACTACATGGCCTTTCTGTCAGTGGGGATTAGACCTGGTAGGGAAAATTAACCCATCTTCATCTAATGGACACAAGTTCATTATCACAGCAACAGAATATTTTACAAAATGGGTGGAGGCAGTTCCCTTAACCACAATCACTGGGAAGCAAATATCATCTTTCATACTTAATTATCTCATTTGTAGATATGGGATACCCCAGTCAATCATTACATTATGGCAGCCTTCAAGAACTAAGACGCCCAAGAGCTTATGTGAAAAGTTCCACATCCAACATCGCCAACCCCAGATACCCCTGGCTACAATGGACATGCAGGCTTCCTAAACAAAACAATCCTAAAGATTCTCAAGAAGACTCAGAATGAAGTAGGACGGATTGGCACGCTCAAATTAACTCCCTCGCTCTTTGGCTTACAGACTAGGCACGTATCACTCAATGAGCTATGCCATGCTCTTGTTTATGGATCGTGGCTACTATTATCGCATCAAGGTAGAAATTCCATCCCTTCAAGTTTCACTAAAGGGACTCATTTCAGATGAGGATTATAGGATCTCTAGACTTCAAGAATTAGAGCTACTTGATGAACGTCGACAACAAGCTGTCAATCATTTGACATCCTATCAACAAAGGATGTCTAGGAACTATAATCAGAGGGTTAAGCCTAGAGTCTTCTAGATCGGAGACTTGGTCCTACGGGAAAACCCTAGAAATCAAGCAGACAGGGAAAAGAAGGGAAAGTTTGAACCTAACTAGATAGGGCCTTATGTCATTATCTCAGTCTATGGATCAGAAGCATACCGACTGTCTACACCAGAAGGAGACATGTTGGAGGAACCCATGAACAACATTCATCTCAGGAGATTTTACACTTGAGGATATCTAGTGCACAGTCAATAAAGTTGTCTTGATGAAAACCTGGCAAACAGGTGTCATGATGACAGAAAAACAAAAAAAAAAATATAAAAAAAGTGATGAAAACCTGGCAAACAGGCGCTACTTGTGATTTTCACCAGCTTTTCTATCTATTTAGATACAATTTTGTCACGATTGTTTCCTTTCGGATCATTTCCGTCTATCATTTGAGATAATCACTATCACTATCCATATCATAGCAAGGATATCATGTTTTACCCTAGCTTGGGGGCAACATCCTAGTGTTATTTGGTACAAATGGACTTTCAACTTAAATGGAAAGGCAACCAAACATGACAACATCAAGTGATGATACTTGAAAAAATCCAAAAACATCAGAAAATCAAAAATCCAAAAACATCAGAAAATCAAAATCCAAAAACATCAGAAAATCAAAATCCAAAAACATCAGAAAATCAAAATCCAAAAAACATTAGAAAATCAAAATCCAAAAACATCAGAAAATCGAAAACACAAAAATAGAGTCTACATCAATTGAAAGTAGAGTTTGTGTCAATCGAACTACGTGGTCTCTGCATGTATAACGTAGGCAAGACTAATCTTTGATCAGTCCCCGAGACCCCTAGGATAAGTCTTTAGGTTACATCATTTGGTTGTATAGCTGAGAATATCATGCAAACATCCACACACACTTCAAAACATCGATGATCTAATCTGAATAATGATTTGAAAATACATTAAGTAGAATTTGAATTGTTGTGCTTTGCTTATCATTTCTTTGGAGCTACTCGATGATGTATTGAACTAGAGAAGCAAGGAAGGAGAATGATACCTTTTCTTTGTTTGCTATTTGTGAGTTAGTCATTATTATTTTTGTGAATTGTCGTGGGAAGTGCTCTACCAAGTATCATGGATGACATTCTGATTCACTTAAGAAAATGATTAATTCTTGTTTGTTTACGCAAGAAATGCACAGGTCATCATTGGTCTATCTTATCCCATGATGCTTGTGTTCGCTTGCAATATCAAATATCATGAAAGAAATACTCAGGTCATCATTGGTCTATCTCATATCATTGATGCTTGTATTCACTTTCAACATTTTAAAAGCTCAGTGATGATACCAAGCAAAATAAAAAGATTATTGAAATGACACTTAGGTTTGCATTGATAAAATAGGTTTGCACTGTAAAAATAGATTGCATTCATAATAATACATCTGCAGAGTACTGGTTGCACAAGTTACAAAGATTCATTCACAAATTATGTTATCTTTTTAAAAGGATTGAGTATACTTGACACATACAATTTTCATAATGGCATGCATATAACATCATTTCTTCATCTCATCAAAAATTTCACAATAAACATCTCATTTCGTGACATCATATACACGTTATGTTGCATCATTCATTTACGTTTCATCACATTGTCATTATCATATAGTTGCAAAATCATCATTCATTGCATACATATAGAAAGCATTTTTACATCATGTCATTCACATCTCATTACATTACATTTTTATCCACATATATCATTCATTTACATCTCATTACATTACATTTTCATCCACATACATCATTACATTTTCATCATACATCATTACATTTTCATCATACATCATTACATTTTTATCCACATACATCATTCATTTACATCTCATTACATTACATTTTCATCCACATATATCATTCATTACATTTTCATCATACATCATTACATTTTCATCCACATATATCATTCATTTACATCTCATTTCATTACATTTTCATCCATACATCATTTATTTATATACATCATTCATTACATTTTCATCATACATCATTACATTTTCATCATACATCATTACATTTCATTCATACATCATTACGTTTTCATTAATAAATCATGCATTTACGTCTCATCACATTGTCATTATCATGTAGTTGCAAAATCATCATTCATTTATATTTTCATCATACATCATTACATTTTCATTGCATTTCATACATTTTCATTGCATTTCATACATCATTCATTTCATTTCATTATATATATCATTTCATTACATTTTATCTATCCACATTTCATTAATATCTCATTTCATTTATATCATTTCATTCACATTTCATTATATATATCATTTCATTACATTTTATCTATCCACATTCCCATTAATATCCATTTCCCATTTATATCATTTCATTCACATTTTCACATTATAGGCATCATTCATTATATTTTATCCATTCACATTTCATTAATATCTCATTTCATTACATTTCATCCATTCACATTTCATTAATATCTCATTTCATTACATTTCATCCATTCACATTTCATTAATATCTCATTTCATTTACATCATTCATTACATTTCATTTTATATATCATTACATTACATTTCATCCATTCACATTTCATTAATATCTCATTTCATTTACATCATTCATTACATTTCATCCGTATATCATTTCATTCACATTTCATTATATATATCATTTCATTACATTCCATCCATTCACATTTCATTAATATCTCATTTCATTTACATCATTCATTACATTTCATCCGTATATCATTTCATTCACATTTCATTTCATATATCATTTCATTACATTTTATCCATACATCATTCATTCACATTTTCATTTCATTCATCATTCATTTATATCACATTTTATTTATCATACATGGCATCTCATTAAGAAAGGAAATATATCATCAATATCATATCACATCATCATTAATGCATCCATACAAGCTAGTACAATAAATCATCATAAAACATAAAAATTAAAATGCATCCATCACATCAATCATGTAGAATCCATCATAAAATCAATACATCCATCACATCAATCATGTAGAACACATCATAAGATCAATGCATCCATCACATAAATCATGTAAAACATATCATAGATCAATCGAACCACTGCACATATATATCTCATCAAGTGTCAAGTATACAATGAAGTCTGAAAAGGATAAAAACAACATTATGTCAAAAATGGTTGTATATATCCCCCAAAGGGCACACAACTGATATCAAGTAGTACTCGCACCAGAAGGAGTAGGTCTCGCGCCAGTATCAAGACCACCACCAAATGTCTCGGGATCTCTCGGATCTCTCGGATCCCTCGAGAGAGGCTCTGTCACACCTTTGCTCACTGTCCTCGAACGAGTCCTCTCTGAGCGAGATTGAGCATAACTGACTCTCTGCTCTAGGGGGCAAAACTCATGATAGCGGCTCCTGTAAAACTCAATCTTGGCACCTGCCCGCATAGCCTCTCACATGTAGTCTGCCACAGAGGTCTCATCTACCACTCTCTGTAATCTCTCTGCAGTAGCCTGTGCTGTCTCCGTCGTCTGTTTAATAGTATCTCGCTCTACAATCAAGGCTGTGATCTGTGTCTGGACAGTGGCCAACTGTCCTCGTACACCTGCTAGCTGAGCCTGTGCTATCGCTGCTGCTTGTAGAGCCCCATCTCTCTCACCAATCAGGGCGGTAATTTATGTCTGAGCGGTAGCTAGCTGTGCCTGCATCTGGGCCTGTGTCTGTGCTAGTAATCCCTACACCTGTGCTAGCTGTCCCTGTAAGGTCTGAACCTGCACCTGTAAACTTGCCACCTTTGATCGCTCTGCAGACGAGGAAGCAACAGCTTGCCTCTTACGAGGCACACTAGTAGATGGCTCTGTGGTACCTGCTACACTCGGTCTCCCCCCATCTCCGCCATCATCATCACTGCTATTCTCGCTGCTATGGGTACTCTCATCACTGTCAGTCTCTGAGCTACTCTCCACATCCACATCTACATCCTCCTCTCTCCCTTGTCGCTGACCAACCTGACCACCCACTGCTGGTGCTAGTACTGGCTCATTCGGAATGGTAATACGTGGAGGAGGGTGCAGAGCCAAGTATTCTCCATACTCGGGAGTAATAGGTGCCTCGACAATGTCCCGTTGAATATCCCATGCTGATGGCTGCAGAGCACGGTAACCCTCAATGAGTGCCCCGTAAGGCAAACTAGGGCCCCAATCACTGACATCTATTCGTCGACACCTGTAATGCGCTACTCCCTGTGGCATACACTACACGATACCATATTGCCTGTAGACGCGACGAAACAGGAATCGCTCCAAGATCCTGGGGCTCTTCCCGATCAAATACATCGAATTGGACAAGAACCCCAACTCAATATCATCATCATCCCAATCATCACAGTCCAAATAGGGACGCCAGGTCACTGCCTCCACATCATCGATAATATACCTCCAATAATCTAGCTTACCCATTATATGCTAGGTAGGCCTGCCTCTATACCGAAACACATAAGGCCTCGTCGCTGGTCTCGCTAACACTGGCACGAGACGCGTAACAGCAATATGCTCCCATGCCCATACCTGAAGAAGTGTAGCCCCTGCTGATAAATTGCTACCGCCGAGGTACACGATCCAATGCAAATCATGATACAACTGGGCAAGCATACACGTGCCCCAAGCATATCTCGTCCTGTGGGCCACCAGACCCTCTAATACCCGACCCCATCCGAGAGATAGACCCTTTAACCTCTTATCAGGACAAAGGAATCCACCAATAAAGCTGGCCAAAACTGAAGAAAGTGGAGCATATGAATCATGCATCTCTACCCAAGGAATCCACTCTCCCGCAATCTGGGGATCTTGAGAGACTCTCCGCATAGCCTCTACCCCACCAACGTCCTCTAAATCATGCACAACAATCTCCCCAACGAAAGGAATGTACAGAATACGCCATACATCCTCTGGCATCATAGTCATCTCGCCAGTAGGTAAGTGGAAGGTATTGTGGTCACTATGCCACCGCTCTGCTAAAGCTGTCAATAGACCCCTATTAAGTCTAATATGGGGCATATCAATTAACGTCGCTAAACTGCAATCGGTAATATGTTGTCTCTCATCTGGTGAGAGTTGCGGTATCATATCAAATGGCCAAGGGAACTGCTCTCACACCTGGATAATGTGTAAATGCTCCTGTTATCATACAAAGAGAACATTTTACAGATCAATACGTTATCAATCAGAATATCAAACATCATGAGGTCATCAATTACTAAAAATTATGCTTTTCCTATCAAACAATCAATTTATCAAGAAGGAACCCTCATCTATCAATCAGGTTCATTCCTTCAGACATTCTAAATTATTCCTCGCCTATCATGAGGGTAATTATTATCAAATCAATGGATCTCGCTCATCATGAGATCGTTTACCATCTATTTTAGATCAAGCTAAAATGAATGAAGTCAGCAAGAAATCATCGAAATAAAAATTAAAGTGCACAATTTTTCATCAATCTATACCTCCAAGCGCTACAAAATCAACCTAAAGCGCTACAACATCAACCTAAAGCGCTAGAAAATCTGGCGCGCTACAAAATCTTATGGGCGCGCTACAAAATTGTACGCTCTAAAACTCCTGATGCACTACACTAATGCATGGACGCGCTACAGAACTCAATGGGCGCGCTAAAAATATGGCGCGGGGTGCTGTCATAATAGTGGTTTACAATTCCTGAGAGGAATGAATTTTAGCTGAAATCACATATTTTTAGAAAATATAATGATTTAAGCCTTAAAAAGTTCCATTTTAAGGATTCCAATTGAAGAGAGTTTGATCAAATCACCTTAGATCAAACCCC